>JASANE010028653.1:0-24108 GCA_030248225.1 Trileptium ribeirensis | reverse complement strand
ATGCCTAACGTACTCGTTCAGTTACGTATAGGAGGAAGATTATGTTCCCTAAGGCGCAGGCACCTCTCGTACTAATCGTCGAGCCCCCTCCCCGAAGCGCCGCAGTCCGCCGCATCAGGCACGCCCAAGCCCAGCGGAAATCTTTGGCCAAAATTCTCAAAAATCGGCGAAGTGGTAGGGGAGTTTCAATCATTGCGGACTTCCCCCACTCCTAAGCCGACGGTCCTTCGACACCTATGATACAAATTGAATCCCCTGTCGGTTGACGAAATATTTCACTTTCTCTAAATCATCATTGGCAGTTACTATTTTTTGGCAATTATCAATAATTTTTCGGTCAGAAATAAATGCATTAAAATATAAATATTAATATTTTAAATAATTTCAGAGCTAATAGTTTCTTCTAAATTCTTCAAATGTAATTTCAAGCATTAAATCTGGTCAAAAATTCGGATTGCCATTTTCTTTCAACAAAACAAACATTGATTGATTGAACTGGTCTTGAAGTAAAACCTTATAGGCGTCAACAAACTCCATACATTTTGTCAATTTTAGCCCAATTTTTGTCCGAGCACATTCGGCGGCTGGGCCTATCAGGGGGTGTGGCAAATATGGTTTGAGGGTAATACGAAATTCAAGGGTAACCCTTCTACGCCTATCCATACCAATGGTTTTATTGACATATGTTGGGTTTCTTCTGTTTCATTAGACTAACGAAAGCTTTCAGCGCTTGATCAATTCAGGCGAGGTGTCACAAGTTCTCGCGCCTGGAGGAAGCAATCCAATTCAGTCAGGCCATGCCTCACCTGGCCGTGTCGGTGGACGGAATCAGGGCCAAGTGTCGCCCGGGTTTCAAGCTCCGGACTTGAGTGGAAAATTGCTCATGGAAGCGCCGCAATGTCCACGAGGAACCCAAGTTGTGCCGGTGCGCGATAGTAAAGTTACCCATTCAATGGAATACGTGTGTCTACCGTTTGTGACGCAACAAGGTTTTGGAACGATATGGGGTGATACATATCCTTCTAGCGGTCACCGTTACGCAACGCCAAGCTTTCAAGGCCAACAATATCAGCCGGGGCTTTCACAACTAGGCTTTCAAGGAGCGTATCCTCAGCCGACAACTGGGCTACAAACAGGAGAATTCAGTGCATATCCGCAAGCTGGAGCATTTCCGACCGGCATATCAGGTGCTAACGTAGGTGTCACCGATGCACAGCTACGACTACTACAGGGCCTCTCCCCGGAATCAATCGTGCGAACGGTAAAGCGATATACGGGCCGGGATATTAGTCTCCAACAAGCGACGAGAATCAAAACTGCATCTCTGCCGGAGATACGGCAGATGATCAGCCAACAAATTGAAAAGGAGCGGGCCGCTGGTACACGTGGCGGTGCAACCGGCAGTAATTCCAGGCCAAGAGGAGGCTCGTCTTTTTCGAAACGTATGTTTTTGTTTGAATTTTTCAAGCTTCCAAGCTAAAAATTATTCAAGCTAACCAGTAATTTAGTTTCGGATTGTAGTAAATGGCAGCTTTTGCTAGCTCAGTAGTTAAAAGAAAAGGCAGCGTTTTTAAATCTCACAATCTCGGTCAACAGTTTCAAACACTCTAATCTGTCGGTTTCAAACGTTATATTAGCATTAGGATGAGAACTTTTCAATCCGTTCTGCACCGGCTGTTTGCCCTCGCAAGACAACTGCGCCTCGAATATCGATGAGCTTCGCTATAGTCAAATTAAAAGAAGAGTGACAAGCTACAACCCACCGTCTTGACGGTGTAGGGCCATTATTTTGAGTTTCCTGCTACTTGCGGATAACTCAGCCATACGAAACGGAGCATTGTAGCATTGAACCAAAGCAATGTACCATTAACATTATCTCATGTACTTACTTCGGTAGAACTAAATACAAAATAATGTGGCACATCAATTCAATTCGTTGCGTAACCTGTCTTTACGCTGCGTCACCCGCTTGCGTTGTGAACAGCCTTAAAGAAATCCGAGCACCAGTGTCGTGGTAGCTCAATGGTTAACGAGCGTAACTTCAACGCCAACGGCTGGGGTTCTAGTCGCCGCGTTAGCAACAGCTTGTTCGACGCTAGCAAACTAATTCATGAAGTAAATGGTTCAAGCATGTGTATGCCCTCCCAATTGCCTAATTGTCTAATTCTAGCACCCATATCATGATCCAAGTCTACATTGCATATAATTCGGGTAATATATTGATTTGTGCAGTGGTTTTAGGTTACTTTAGGTGACCCAATTATCACTATTTTTGCACAATACATTGCTTAAATATTGATTCTTCAACTAGTGCCGAATAAAATTTTTACGCTGTTAAATTTCTTTTAATTTTGTATATATTTCTTTGAACCATATTAGAAATGTTTAAAAAATGTTACGACCCAGGGAAGTTTGAAGACCAAACAATTAAGCTATCTTAAAAAGTGTTAACATAATAAAATTTTTCCGGGGAACGTTGCTTTTTAACTAGAGGGCTTCCGCAAAGGTAGAATTATCGCTACAATACATTCTGTCCGTGGGAACACATTTCGTTGCTTAGTATTTTCCTTTTCACTGACATTAGTTCCCGTGGGACTGGGTGCTTTGATAAAGCGTAAATGTTTCAATACCACACGTGCAGAGTATTCGTATGAGCTACCTGTTATTCATGACTAGGTGTAGCTTTGTAATTGATTTGATATTGTACAGTTTACATCCTAATTTCAATTCATTGTCAAAATTTTTTTACTTCATTGTAGTTTTTAGCCCTTTTAATATTTTAGCAAATCCCACAAGAAGCAATCCACAAAGTCGATCAACAGTATCTGCGGGTCGCCGGATTGCACCAGCTGCAAATACGATCCCGAATACTCAAGCGGTGGTTGGCTTGTTTCAGCAAAACGGTGGAATCCCCGTGGGACGCTCTTCGAATGCTATTTCATCAATACCAATAAGTTTGACGCCAGCCCAGCATAAAGAAATCGAATCGTTCTATAAGAATAACCCATTGTACGGTGGAGTCAGGCAAAAGAGATATTTGACCAAAGTGTAGCGAAATTGATTATTGATGGTTTTTGTGAATCCACGGTTTAAAGTGTAATTGTGGGGAAATACGTAAAAATGTTAGGACGAATCAAATATTCTCTAAACGCACTAAAAGGTTGTGTAACTGCAATTTCTCAGCCAGATAACTGCACTGCTGATACTAAAATAGTTGCAAATTGTCACGAAATGGATTTAGTAGATTTGATTGGTAAATTTAAAATGTTCAAATCATCAATTTCCATCAGAAATTTCCGAATAAAATTGTATATCACACAAAAATACAATGTCATTAGAAATATTTGCAAAATCGTAAAACATTATTAGTGTAACACATTTATATGTGTGAAAATTACCCGCAAAGCAAATTATGCTTAAAGTAATGAGCATGAGTAATTTCAACGTATACATTGTAGCTGAATGTAATTGGGTTACGACAGTTGAGACACTCAGTTATACAATGTCCCGCAGCGACAATATTTTTATCTTATGACCTTTATTTCATAGGAAATATGGAGAAATATAAGAAAAGAAACGCAGTAACAAAATATGACGTTACCCGAAACGTAACAATTCATATTACCAGAGAAAATGAACAAGAAGACATGAATACGTAATAAAACGGTAAAGCAAGAACAACAGCTGACATAACAAGAACTATGCAATGTTTACCCGTCTGCCATCAACCACTAGTCTTTATGAAAATTAATGTATCTTACATATGTCTCTAATGTAATGTAAAATAGATTAACACTCATGATAAAATTCAACGTGTACTACACTGAAAATATGTTTGGATGAAATTTAAAAGAAATTTTTTTGAATTTTGAGCCACCAAATAAGAAGTCAAAGAATATTGATTGATATTTCAAAGAATTGTCTTTAAAATAATTATACATCTTTGAAATTTTAAAGATAAGGTTTTGAAATAGCAATAAATATTCTTTGGATTTTGAAACAAAATATCTGGTGGTGCAAAAGTCAAAGAAACTTTTTTCATAAATTTCATGGAAACTATTTTGGGTGATAAATGTGTTGACGACACACCTACGATCAGCAATTGATATTCAGCAACGATCTTTAAACAATCAAACTCGAGATATTTGGGCACCTTCACATAGAGATCTACAGTGAGTTTGGTTAATTTGTTGGCATCGCTGTGTTCCATATTAAAGTAGCGCATGTATCGCATGGTATAAACATTGAGCAAATGGGTACCACTATCCACCGTCGCGTACTACTCTGTTAACAGCGGGCAGTAACCCTGCAACCGCGCGACATTTCTGTACCAAACTCGCCCAATGCCATACTTACAGTCTTGGAGTCGTTGCCTAATCTTTTTTCGCTAGCAGTCACGTTTTCGTGCTCATTGACTAAATATGTCATAAAGTTTCGGCACGTTATTAGCTGACTGCAGACGATGCCATCGACTAAAACCAGGTCTGTCTTATTTAGGAGTGCTGTCGAATCACACAACCAGTCTGGAGAATCCTTCGTTTGGAATTTTTTTCGTTCGTACAGAAATGATAAAGAGTTCCTTGTGGTTTATCAGCCTAATATAATTAAAACTCTAAAAGAGCCAACTAAAACAATGCTTGAATCAAATTATTTCATCGCTCCAAAAACTCGGATTTTTCTGGTTTTCGTTTCTATTTCATTGTATAATTTCACTATTATCTCGGGACATAAAATATTCATCTACAACATTGAGCACAACTATATATGATAATGATACAGCAAGGTTTGAACTAATTCTGTGCCGAAAGCCGAAATTTCAACCAGGAATGCCAGAAAAGTGAAGCATAGAGCAAGGATCCATGCCGCAAACTGACTATAAACGTGTGAAAGTGTTAACACTGAGTTCACTTGAAAGGTGTTCAGCGGTGCAGTGGCCCGTATATAGCATGCTGGATGTCGGTAAAGGCAGTACATATATCGGTAGAAACCATATTGCTGCAGGATCAACATTCCGTCGGAAACATCTCTCATTAGCCTAGTGTTGTTTCCCATAAACGAAACTTCAGGGCTATATGTTGTGCTATCGTCAACAATAAACCGAAGAATGGATTTTGACTCATAGATCTCAAAGCTGACCAGGTCTGTCGAGTAGCAGAATGTGAATGAGTTATTGCTGTTGGTCAAAAGCAACTTAATCGCGGAAAAACTTGGAAAGAGCTGGGTTGAACGGATCGCTTGTCCGGTTGTCATATTAATAAAGCGATCTATATCGTTGTGTAGCAATATATCGCGGAGAGATCCACTTAGCATTTCAGCTGTGTAGAGAAACGTCATGCTTTCAGACTCCAACCATGATACAGCCTCAGGAAAATTGTGGAATGGGTACGTTTGAACAGCGATAAGTTTTTCCAAAACCCATGTCGAGTAGAACATTTGAAAAATCGCCAAATACGCCATTAGTTGTATCCGTACGATGTTGGGTCTTTTATAGCAAAGATACTTAGGCACCAGTTGTGACGACATTGCCACTAAAGCAGCCATGAACCACAAACTTGGCTTGAATACATTCCACCAGTTGAAGCTGAAACATTGACCGTTAGCGAAGTGTAACTAAAAATAGAACAACTGAATAGTTTAAACTATATTAGCGCTCGTATGTTTGTCGTTGACGATTAGAATTAAAAATAAAACCTCAACTGATGAGGGTTGATCCAGCGGTCCCGGTGAAGCATCCCGTTTACCCGTAGTCCCAATGACTTCAGCTTATGAAATATCAACATAAGTTCGCAAACAGTTTAATTATTCTGCATTTTGTAAATATTGAGAGTTAGAACTGTTCGGTTTCTCATAAGATGTACGGCAATTGATAGAATATTGTTAATAATATGGGAAACCGCCACATTGAATTGGTATCAACAATGAGATTATAAATCCAAATAACAAAAATATTACGTCAAACCCAGATAACAAAGGGTAAAACCGCAACTTTTGAATTAAAAACGTTAAAAGTTTTTGACACATGTTATGATTTCTGGCTAATTATTTAGTATAGTTTCAAATGTACGAATACGTCTTTTCAAGACTCATTAGAGGGCAAATATAACGTTTTCAGGTCAAAAAATGGACGTTATTTTAAATATTTTTGAGCAAAGTCAAGCGTATTTAACACCGAACAGCCAGCTACTGCGGATTATACAGTAACATCCTGGCGCATGCGTTCACCCAGTGAAATAAAAGACACAAGAAATGTTTCATAGTCAATAGTTGCCATCATAAACAACCAAATTCATTTCTATTTCCGCTTTTGTTTGAGAAATCCATCGTAGCTCAAAACAAAGCATTTATTGTCCCTCTATTATAAATTTTAGTTCCTAATTTTCACAAGTTATTAGGCCACCAGTTTTCCGCTTATATCTAAATGTTTCGCTAAATTTTCAATTGTGTGAAATTCACCGAAAAGCTAACATTTATGAGACTAATACATATTCAGGAGTAACAAAGATTGATTCTGACAGGAAAGACTGATTCTGATAAAAACTTGATTATCCGAACTTAGCGTTATGAGATTCATAAAGATAGTACATTACACTCTACAATGCGTACACATGCTCCATGCCATCGTAAGGATGTGAAACTTGGCAGATGAGAGCCTGTGGTTTTGAGTTGGACTCGCGTGTTAAACATTGGCTACTCTGACAAAGTGTCTAAACCAAAGGATCAGCAGACGTTTTAATAACCTCAGTTCTTGAGGAATTCTTTGGTGAAAGAAGGCTGGATATGGCTTGATTATGTCATGTTCTACGTAGAGGGACTGAAAGCAACAACAGAAAACATGAAAGTCCTTGATATTTATGCCTGGAAACCATTCACCGAGATTGTGTCCAGGAGCGCGTATTCAAAAAAGACATTCAGGGTGCAACGATGCGGCGCCTTATCGAAACAGACGGAAAGCCGAAACCAGAGAATGTTTGAAGGAACATACCGCAACTTTAGCTTGGGCACCAGATTATTAAGGACCTCAAGTCACTGCAACTTTTAGCAGTTGATTTAAATCATCTGTCGAGTCCGTTTGTATAATCAGTAGAAGGCTCAGATGGCGATTTACGGTGCGATTTATATCTGACGATTCAATGAGATAGTGTCAGCGATTAACAAAATCAACGCACGCTTTCAGTTAAACCAACAAATTGTTTTGTCATAACTGGACCACACCTTTCACTGTCTATTTATTGCTTACAAAAGCTTTGCAAAACATGATGTTTTATGTGAACAGCAGCGTTTTTTTCTGTATGTGGTACCATAACCAAATATCTAGCGAATGTTTTTGAACGTTTAGTTATTACACCCATAGTTCACCAACCGTTATATTTTTCTTTGAGTATCAGTTGATATTTGTCATAAATGAAACGTTTACAGAATATAAGCTGATAAGTCAATATAATTCGCTTCTGAATATTTGAAAAAATGTGACAATGCTTAGACAAAACTAAAACAGATTTTGCGAATAACCAAGTTTTTATCCCTATTACAGTGGAATGGGACTTGTAAGATAGAAGACATGAAAAATTTCATCTTCAATTAATGAGCCAATGTCAAACTAAAGGCTTACAGAAGGACGAAATTTTGTGTGATCACTCTGTGTGACAGAAAACTTAAATATGGTCGGAATCCTAAGAATGATCAGGAAAACCGACACTAAAACGATCCATTCATGAACTCACCGAAAACCATCGACTGGCCATATTTTGATTTACGACAAATCCACGGCTATCGAAAGCGGATACAGTATTTGTGTAATTGGCGACACGGATTCGATCCAGCGTCGGTGTCAGATAAGGCATTGTCATGTCAACTGCGCCGTCGATCAATTCGCGAATCGTTCCCATCAGGTCCCTTATTTCCGTCAAATAACCCCATTCGGAATCATATGGAGAAACGAATATGTGACTGTAGTTTTTGTAGTCCATAATCAGGTTTTTGTAAGTCCTTCTGTTGCCATATCGTATGAATGACCGTCAACGCCTGATGCGTCTGATCCAATACGAACCATCTTTCAGTTTTCCTGACGACATGATTTCTATCGAAAGTACTCACCCTAACGACTAATAATTAAATTTTAGACTCTTTCTTTTTCATTGAAGTAGATGTATTATTACTGAAATTAGAAAAGGAAAACAAACATATTTTATCTTATGCTCAATATCAAACGATTAAAGCAATTCTTTGTGTTCCGTTGGTATCTAAAACTATAAAACAAATATTTTTTTTAAATTTCTTCAGAACTTGTCAGACATTTGTCGATATTACTGAGCAATTGTTTACACAACTCTATACCTGACTATGATCATGTTTCCGGCCCGTGATGGATACCTAGAATCCTGTTTCCATAACCCAAATGATTTGATAGCATTACATTT
Organism: Trileptium ribeirensis; assembly: GCA_030248225.1. Lineage (NCBI taxonomy): Eukaryota > Metazoa > Nematoda > Enoplea > Enoplida > Thoracostomopsidae > Trileptium > Trileptium ribeirensis. The sequence goes on along the minus strand of JASANE010028653.1, from coordinate 15,691 downwards.
AGTTCAATGAGAAAACATAAACTTCAAGACAAGCGTATTCAAACAAATGTTATGCTGAAAGTTGGTCACTTCTAAAGGAACATTTAATATTTTATGCACGACTAAACGAATTGGCACCATTGCATCTAATGGCTATCAGTACGTACACTGCCTTGTTATTTGTAAAGTCGGTCCAGATGGTGAAGCAATGAATGCAGGTGAACAAAAATTTTCTCTAACTCTGCGCGAACAAATGTTCTAATATCAACATATAGGCTCTGTTAACCGCTCAGTACATTTAACATAGTATTTTTATGACCGCGTCAACGAGAAGAATTTCATCTTCTGCATCTATTACTGTGCACGTGGGGAGGAATGCTGTATCCGATTCAGTTCATTTTATAATAATCGCCAATAAGCCTCACGCAATGGAGCCGACGTGCACGTACGCAAATTCCATTCGTACGTAATAGAGCCCATTGTACGATATTCACTAGATTATTAATACCGACTGCAGAATGAACGCGAGCGATGCAGTAATGCTTCATGAGTAAAAGAGCGACCCATATGTGCTCACCTAAAGTGGACTCACGCATAACCCACTTATTTGCCAATACTTGATGTGGAACCCACATCCATTGTAGCACGAACAAACGGGAAATTCGATTGGATTCATTGCTACACAAGTGCTTGGCGAGTTGGAGTTAGGTAATGATAGACCGATAGTATTTAGTAGTTTTGAATTGCGGTTGGTCTCTATTCGCAAACAAATTAAAAATGTAAGTGTATTAAGGTCACAAGAAACAAAAGATCTCAATATTTATGACTTAGTGTTAGCAAACAAAACACTGTTAACCCAGAATTGCGACTAAATTTTTAGCTTTTTTTACTTTTAATTAGCTTTTAATTAGCTGCTTTATCGTGCTTTAACTTCGTTTGCAAAAAAACAGAACTTTTTCCGTACTACGTAAAACAAAACGGGGTGGTCAGGACTTTCGTGGTCATTACTTAAGCTACCGATTAGGCATAGATAGAAATCTGAATATTAAGAAAGCAATCAAAATTACTTAAATCGCTTCAGAATGTCAATAAACGATTTTTAATAGCTGGGTAAGTTTTGACAAATATCAAAACACAAGTCCGACAAGATATCGTTTGAGGTGGGTTAATTTGAATCAAATTTAGGTCCAAAGAAAACTAAAATATAATAAAACAGAAATTATTTAATTTAGCATAGTTTCTATGCAAGATTTTATTTTGAAACGTTATGCGGGGCTACCTCACCGTTTGGACTTTATATATCCATGTCGCGACTTCTAACCCTCCAGTTATTCCTAATGAACAAACATGTTTTATTTTGCTCTTGAATTAGGTAGAGCATTTTAAGGTTAACCCTCTAATGCCCATAAGGCCCAAATGGACCCAACGCACATTGCGACTCGTTGTGTTTTACCCAGTTTGTTGTAGTGTGTATTCTACATTTTGAACGTAGGTTGTTCTCCGCTACGCCGTGGTGAGCTTCCTTCAGGGACCGAGCAACAGCTCTAGATAGCTAAGCGGTTTTCGAAGACAAATGTCACCCCGTGCGTTTTAAGATTCAACACTTGGCGCAGGCTTGAGTTTGTCAAACATTGCACAATTGCACAAATTAATTCGGGCATCGAAAGGGTTAAAAAACATATCTTTATCGAAAACTTTGTTGGGGCGGATGCCCGTGGAAAACCAAGATTTGCGTCATCCAGGCTGCTGTGTTGGTTTTCTGTTTATGTGTTGATTTATCGCGTATTAGATGTGTGATATGAGTGTTATGTAAGATACGTGTGTACTTTTTTATTGTATATGTTTTATATAATAATACTGAGTAAAATGTTCATTGCAGGGCAAGATACCCGGTCAAAATTCTGTTTTTATGTCAGACTTAATAGGTCATGCCATAGTTTCACCATACCAAATTAGGCAAGGGTGGCCCAACGCGTTAAGTGATTATAGTGGACAACCCCTCGGCAAATTGAAATCACTTCGATTAATAAAAATTCTAACTTTTAAATTAAGTTTACGAGGAGTTTTAAAATAAAATTTGTCTGTTGCGCTATAGTTTTAACTTACTATAAAAAGTTTTTGAGATATCACATAAATACCTGACCATTACACTTTACATTAACGAAATGTAAGTGTGTTTCTGCTGGATATCCTAAATTTTCTATGATTTCGGGATTGGCGAATTACGCAAAAACTTATTTCTAAGCACAAAAATTAAAATTTAAGATTCTAGAAAATTTTTAGTAAATTCCAAGAATTTCTCAGCCTGAACTGTGTAAACCACGGGGTTAAAAAGAATCTGCTTGGCTTTCTGGTCCAGATAAAAAGTTTACTTAAACGTTTGCACATTGAGATTAGGACCTCAGTTCATTTTCGAAATCGGTGGTGCAAGCTAAAAGAATCTGCTAGGTTTTCTGGTCCAGATAAAAAGTTTACTTAAACGTTTGAACATTGAGATTAGGACCTAAGTTAATTTTCAAAATCAGTGGGTGCAAGCTAAAGAATCTGCTAGGTTTTCTGGTCCCAGATAGAAAGTTTACTTAAACGTTTGAACATTGAGATTGGGACCTAAGTTCATTTTCGAAATAGGTGGTGCAGGCTAAAGATATCTCCTAGGTTTCTGGTCCAGATAAAAAGTTTACTTAAACATTTGAACATTCGTGAGATTCGGACCTCGTTAATTTTTCGAAATAGATGGTTCAGAGCTCTCACGTAATTACAAACTATTCAATCCGAGTATTGGTGTATCATGTGGTTATTCTAACATTACTCTTGAACTCTGTACGGTTTAATATACCTCCTGCTGAGCAAATTTTAACTGAACTGTGCATTTAACTTTAACGTTCCTTCTTCGTCAACCATATAAGTTTTCAGTTCCTGAAAGCACCATCAAAAAACCAGAAAGGATCCCGCAGTAGATTTAATTGCTTCACGAAATGGAGTTTGCAATGTCATACAGAAAGATGATTCTATGAAAACATAATGTGGATATATGGGATATAAACACATATAGTCCTGATTTTGGTGAAATTAGTGAAAGAATACGCTATTTTTGTTATCATAAAATCTTAACTGTCCATATAAGTTAATTAATACTTAACAATAAATTCATACTTACGAAGAATTTTATTACTTATGCGGCGCTAACGTTATAATGTACCCAACATTTTGGAACACACTGTTGACAACAGAGTGTCTTTGACACCCCATGTTTTTAATAAATTTTTCCAAAGGTGACAAGTTAAGCGTACTACCACTTACTGACATGGTCGACCACACTGTGCCTGCTTGCAGTTTTATGGACAGTCTGCGGCATTATTTTATCAGCTTTCATATCGCTAGATACAAATATCGACCATTTTAAAGACTACGCGGCGCGGTTGTCCAATCAAACCGCATTGTCTACATACAGTGTCTGTTACAGTTAATTCGTGCCAAATTGGTAGCTACGGGTGGGTGTAACAATGCAAAGAAAAAAGGCACTAGCTAGGGGTGTGTCGTACGCCTCGGCAATTAATTTACTGTATGGGTGTAACCCTGACTGTCGGTACGGTACAGTCGCGACTACAGTGGGACAAAAGTTCCACACAATAAGGACATTATAACGTGAACGCCGCATTACGGAGAATTAGTGAACCAACTTTTTTGTTACAAAATTTTAACTGTCCATATTAGTGAATTATCATAGTTTTGAAGAAATTCATACTTACGAAATTTTATCATACTTGCAAAGAAGTAGTAAAAGAAGACGCCGTTCTTTTGTTGCTATTGAATCTTAGCTGTAGATATAGGTAAATTATCATAATTGCGAAGGAATTCGTACTTACGAGGAATTATGCGCGTGTAAACTTTAGGTGACCCCGTAAACCATTCGATTTGTATTTTTGCATAAAATTTGCTACGAAACGCTTTTTGGTAAATTGAAAATAGGCGTAAAACTGTTAGCAAACACAGCGCTTGCGATTAAAATAGAACCGTTTTGTGTTCGCGAAAATTCAATCAAAATCACCCCAACTTTTTGATAACGAAAATTTATGAGGATTTATTCTGGCGGCACTTTTGCATTAATTTTGTTTGCGAACACTGTTATAATCCAAATTAGAACTGTAATCCATTAGGAACAGGATTTGGGCAAATTGAAAAAATCGTTGGAATTCTCTTGGGAACACAAGGTCTAGTTTCTCGCACTTGAATTTGAGCTTCTTCATTTTCGGTTGCGCAAAATACCGAATGAAATTAAGCCGTTTTTCCGTAACAAGGGCCTGCGATTCGATATCGGTAATGACAAAATAATATGGTTGGCGGAGTCACCTTAAGTTTATTCACGTATTCTAATACTTGCGAAGAAGTTAGTAAAAGAAGACACCGCTTAAAATCTTGTGCTGCGTTTCACATTATAAGTTGACCACGACGTAGAAGTTTTGTCCACGTACAGCCTCAAGCACCACCGTTAATGATATAGTGGACAGAACATCAGCACTGTTTTCTAGGCAATTTTACATGGCGCTTCGAACACTACAAGCGTTTACTGATGGTGTCATGGACGCTCGTAAAACTTGTTAGCTGTGTGACGAAAGTCTTTTGGCAGGATGCTTGTTGTTTTTTTCCGTTGTAGTGCGTTCATAAAGTGCAAGGTCATCCATGCACTTCCTAAAAACTTAAACAGCATGTCTCCCCTTTTTAAACGCAAATCTTTGAACTGGCATGAGAAGACGCCATCGTCTAATGCACCGTGCCGCGACACCGTACTCTGCTGCATACGGATAGCCTTCCGACTGCATCCCCGTATCGGTTTGTGATCACACAGTGCAAATTTTCCATCCCATGGCGAGCGTCTTATAACGTAAACGCGCGCATCAAGGTCCATACGGTAAATCGAAATTACGAATAGATTAGTGAAAGCGCTTTTTTGTTATCATAAAATCGTAACGGTCCATCTGGCAAATTATTAGTACTTACAAAAAAGAAAATTATCGAAGGAGACCATGCTGTAGGCCATTTATGCACTGTCAAAACAACGCCGAAACTCAAAAGATGGGTTTTCTGTATTCAGTCCCATTATTCACGCGACACCATTACAAATTTGCCGTTACCGCAAGTCTTTTGTTTACACTGCCAGTTGCCACGGCTAATTAGCACTACAACATCATTATTAGTGACAATACGAAGCAGTTCATGCTGCAGATACTGCCATGCCAGTATGTTTGTGCAACATTGGACACAACATTGATGTTCAAGATTTATCTAGACCCACTGCATTAAATGCCACTTTCGTTGTAAATTCTTCGCGCCCTGGATGCAAAGATTTACCATCAAAAGACAGTAATCGTAAAACTTCACCTTTAATGTCGCTTGAGAACGATCTTATCGAACTTCAAACGGCAGTTGCTAAAGTTAAAGCTTATTGTCAACTAGAAATCGCTCGTCTGTTGCAAAGCTAAGCGCATCCAATTCCAGCTGATGTTGCCATCTTTATTCTTGGAGGTCATGAGAATTATGCCTGGGCTTTGGCATACAGCAAATCTTCAGTCCGTTCCACAACAACTAACATTTTGGAGGTCCTCATAAAATTTATGACTGGGCTTGGCGTACAGCAAGTCTTCGTCCTTTCCACAACACTAACATCTGGGTCCTTGTAATTATGCCTGGGCTTTAGGCGTCCCCAAAATCCGTTCACAACAACTAACATACTTGGGGTCCTATAGATTTTGTGCCTGGGCTTTGGCGTTAGCAATCTATCGTCCACAACAACTAACATCTTGGAGGTCCTACATCAAATTTATGCCCTGGGCTTTAGCATACAATATCTTTAATTAAGTTCCACAACAACTAACATCTTTTGGAATACCTCATAAAAATTATGCCTGGGCTTTGGCATACAGCAATGTTCGTAACTTCCAACAACTAAAACATCTTGGAGGTCCTCGTGAATTTGTGCCTGGGCTTTGGCATACCAGCAAATATTCATCCGTTCCACGATCGACATCTTTGGAGGTCCTAGTAAATTATGCATCAGCTTTCCATATAGGCAAATCTTTCGTTCCACAAACAACTTAAACGTCTTGAGGTCCTCATAAAATTTATGCCTGACTTGGCGTACAGCAAATATTCGTCCGTTCCACAACAACTAACATCTTGGAGGTAGCGATAAAATTTATGCTGGGCTTTAACATACAGCAAATCTAATCCGTCCACAACGAACTAACATTTGAATTTGTAAGTCGAATTTTATGCCTGGCTTAGCCGTACAGCAAATCTAGGTGCCCGTTCCACAACAACTAACATCTTTTGGAGGTCCTAAATAAAATTTATCTGTGCCTCAACTAGCATATAGCAATTGATCATTTTCACGACATAACATTTTGAAGCACATCGATTTATCCTGGGCTTTGGCGTACAGGCAATCTTCATCCATTCCACAACAACTCCAACATCTTGGAGGTCCTCATAAAACTTATGCCTGGGGGCTTTATCATAACAAATACTTCAAAGAATTCGTTCCACGACGACAACTAACATCTTGGAGGTCATCTAATCAAATTTATGCCTGGGCTTTGGCGGTACAGCAAATCTTAGTAATTTCCACAACAACTAACATCTTGAGAAATTCCTCATAAAATTTATACTTGGGCTTTAGCATACAGCAATATTCAGTAATCCCACAACAACTAACATCTTTGGAGGTCCTCATGAATTTATGCCTGGGGGCTTGGCATACAGCAAATCTTCATGCCATTCCACAACAACTAACATCTTGGAGGGTCCTAGTGAAGAAATTTATGTCCTGACTTCTGGCATAACAATCTCATGCAGTTCCACAACAACTAACATACTTGGAGGTCCTCATAGAATTTATGCCTGAGCTTTGGCATTGCAGCAAATCTTCATCATCCACAACAACTAACATCTTGGAGGTCCTACAGTAATTTATGCCTAAAGGTTACTTTTCACATAGCAATGCTTAGTCATTCACCAACAACTAACATCTTGGAGATTCCTTACATGGTATGCCTGGGCTTGCGTACATACAGCAAATCTCAGTCCGTTCCAAAACAGACTTACCTCTCAACTCCTCAGAAATTTATGCCTGGGCTTTATCTGTTACATTACGCAGTTTTTCAGTCATTCCACAACAACTAACATCTTTTGGACCCTATGATTATGCCTCAAAGCTTTCAGCATACAGCAAATCTTATCCGTTTCCCACAACAACTTCTAAAGCATCTTCAACTCATGAATTATGCCTGGAGGCTTGGCGTACAGCAAATATTCAGTGGTTCCACAACAACTAACATCTTTGGAGATTCCTTAGTGAAATTTTATCCTGGGCTTTGGCAACAGCTATACGCCAAAGCCCAGGCATAAATTTTATGAGGACCTCCAAAGATGTTAGTTGTTGTGGAACGGACTGAAGATTTGCTGTACGCCAAAGCCCCCAGGCATAAATTTTATGAGGACCTCCAAAGATGTTAGTTGTTGTGGAACGGACTGAAGATTTGCTGTACGCCAAAGCCCAGGCATAAATGTTTATGAGGACCTAAATTTGATTGGAGGCGCAGCCAAAGCCCAGGCATAAATTTTATGAGACCTCCAAGATGGTGTTAGTTGTTGTGGAACGGACTGAAGATTTGCTGTACGCCAAAGCCCCCAGGCATAAATTTTATGAGGACCTCCAAAGATGTTAGTTGTTGTGGAACGGACTGAAGATTTGCTGTACGCCAAAGCCCAGGCATAAATTTTATGAGGACCTCCAAAGATGTTAGTTGTTGTGGAACGGACTGAAGATTTGCTGTACGCCAAAGCCCAGGCATAAATTTTATGAGGACCTCCAAAGATGTTAGTTGTTGTGGAACGGACTGAAGATTTGCTGTACGCCAAAGCCCCCAGGCATAAATTTTATGAGGACCTCCAAAGATGTTAGTTGTTGTGGAACGGACTGAAGATTTGCTGTACGCCAAAGCCCAGGCATAAATTTTATGAGGACCTCCAAAGATGTTAGTTGTTGTGGAACGGACTGAAGATTTGCTGTACGCCAAAGCCCAGGCATAAATTTTATGAGGACCTCCAAAGATGTTAGTTGTTGTGGAACGGACTGAAGATTTGCTGTACGCCAAAGCCCAGGCATAAATTTTATGAGGACCTCCAAAGATGTTAGTTGTTGTGGAACGGACTGAAGATTTGCTGTACGCCAAAGCCCAGGCATAAATTTTATGAGGACCTCCAAAGATGTTAGTTGTTGTGGAACGGACTGAAGATTTGCTGTACGCCAAAGCCCAGGCATAAATTTTATGAGGACCTCCAAAGAAGTATGGCAACATCAGTGGCAAATTGGACGGGCTAGCTTCGGAATATACGAGCGATTTCGAGTTGACAATAGCTTTAACTTTAGCAACTGTTGTTTGAAGTTCGAAAATATCGTTTGTCAAGTGACATTTTAAAGGTGGTTTTACGATTCCTGTCTTTCGATGGTAACCCTCCCCATCCAGGGTGATAATTCGACAATGAAGTGGCATTTGATGCAGTGGGTTGTACAGAAATCTTGAACATCAATGTTGTGTTCAATGTCGCTCCAAACGTGTTTCAACGCTGTATCTGCAGCATGAAACTGCTTCGTATTGTCACTAATAATGATGTCCGGTAGGCTACGAGCCGCGATGCAGCAGTGTAAACAAAAAAGACATTGGCCTGCACATAGATACTCGGCAACTTCAAGGTGTACTGCGCGAACAACTGCGTACTTGAACAGATAAACCCATCTTTCGAGTTTCGGTGTCTGTTTTGATTATTAGATGGCCTAACAGCGTCGTCCTTTAATAATTTCTTCGTAAGTATGATAATTTGCCTATATGGACCGTTACGATTTTATGATAACAAAAAAGGCGACTTCTTTCACTAATTTCTTCGTAATTTTGACGATTTACCTGTATGGACCGTTGATGCGCGCCGTTTACGTTATAAGACGCTCGCCATGTGAAATATTTGTCACTGTGTGATCACAACCATACTGGCATGGCAGTCGGAAGGCTATTGTATGCAGCACAAGTAATGGTGTCGCGGACACCGTGCATATTACACCATGGTGTCTTCGATACCCTACAATTGAAAACAATTGTTTAAAAAAGGATGGAAAATTTGCACCATGCCGTTCAAAGTTTTGCGTAGGAAGTGCATGGACTAATCTTGCACTTTATGAACTCACTACAACGGAAAAAACAACAAGCATCCTGCCAAAAGACTTTCGTCACCGCTAGCTAGTTTTACGGTGTCCATGACACCATCAGTAAACGCTGGTAGTGTTCGAAGCGCCATGTAAAATTGCCTAGAATACAGTGCTGATGTTCTGTCCACTATATCATTAACGGTGGTACGTAGGCTGTACGTGGACAAAACTTCCACGTCGCGGTCAACTTATAACGTAAACGCAGCACAAGATTTTAAGCGGTGTCTTCTTTTACTAATTTCTTCGCAAGTATGATAATACGTGAATAAACTTAAGGTGACTCCGCCAACCATATTATTTTGTCATTACCGATATCGAATCGCAGGCCCTTGTTACGGAAAAACGGCTTAATTTCATTCGGTTTTTCGCTAACCGAAAATTAGCAAAGTCAAATTCAAGTGCCAGAAACTAGACCTTGTGTTCGAACAGAATTTTGACGTTTTCAATTTGCCCAAATTCTGTTCCCTAATGTATTATAGTTTGAATTTGGATTATAACAGTGTTCGCAAACAAATTTAATGCAAAAGTGCCGCCACAATTAAATCGATAAATTTTCGTTATCAAAAAGTTGGGTGATTTTGATTGAATTTTCGCGAACACAAAATGGTTCGATTTCAATCGCAAGCGCTGTGTTCGCGAACAGTTTTACGCCGATTTTCAATTGACCAAAAAGCGTTTCGTAGCAAATTTTATGCAAAAATACAAATCGGATGGTTTACGGGGTCACCTTAAGTTTACGCGCGCATAATTCCTCGTAAGTATGAATTTCTTCGCAATTATGATAATTTACCTATATTTACAGCTAAGATTTTATAGCAACAAAAGAACGGCGTCTTCTTTTACTAATTTCTTCGCAAGTATGATAAAATTTCGTAAGTATGAATTTCTTCGTAACTATGATAATTCACTTATATGGACAGTTAAAATTTTGTAACAACAAAAAGTACGTCTTGTTTTACTAATTTCTTCGTAATGCGGCGCTCACGTTATAATGTCCTCGCTGTGTGGAACTTTTGTCCCCCTGTAGTCGCGACTCTGCCGTATCGACAGTCAGGGTGACACCCATACTGTAAATCAATTGCCGAGGGTGTACGACACACCCCTAGCTAGTGCCTTTTTTCTTTGCATTGTCGTACACACCCTTAGCTAGCAATTTGGCACGAATTAACTGTAACAGACACTGTATGTAGACAATGCGGTTTATTGGACAACTGTGCTGCGTAGTCTTTAAAATGGTCGATATTTGTATCTAGCCATATGAAAGCTGATAAAATAATGCCGCAGACTGTCCATAAAACTGCAAGCAGGCACAGTGTGCTTGACCATGTCGAGAAGTGGTAGTACGCTTAACTTGTTACCTTTGGAAAAATTTATTAAAAACATGGGGTGTCTAAGACACTCTGTTGTCAACAGTGTGTTCCAAACGTTGGGGACATTATAACGTGAACGCCGCATAAGTAATAAAATTCTTCGTAAGTATGAATTTATTGTTAAGTATTATAATTTACCTATATGGACAGTTAAGATTTTATGATAACAAAAATAGCGTATTCTTTCACTAATTTCACCAAAATCAGGACTATATGTGTTTATATCCACATATATCCACATGATGTTTTCATAGAATCATCTTTCGTATGACATTGCAAACTCTATTTCGTGAAGCAATTAATGGACTGCGTGTTCTTTCTGGTTTTTTGACGGTGCTTTCAGGAACTGAAAACTTATATGGTTGACGAAGAAGGAACGTTAAAGTTAAATGCACAGTCCAGTTAAAATTTGCTCAGCAGGAGGTATATTAAACCCTGCAGAGTTCAAATAGTAATGTTAAGGATAAACCACACGATACACCAATACACCGATTGAATAGTTCGTAATTACGTGAGTAGCTTGAACCACCGATTTCGAAAATGAACTGAGGTCCTAATCTCAATGTTCAAACGTTTAAGTAAACTTTTTATCTGGACCAGAAACCTAGCAGATTCTTTAGCTTGCACCACCGATTTCGAAAATGAACTGAGGTCCTAATCTCAATGTTCAAACGTTTAAGTAAACTTTTTATCTGGACCAGAAACCTAGCAGATTCTTTAGCTTGCACCACCGATTTCGAAAATGAACTGAGGTCCTAATCTCAATGTTCAAACGTTTAAGTAAACTTTTTATCTGGACCAGAAACCTAGCAGATTCTTTAGCTTGCACCACCGATTTCGAAAATGAACTGAGGTCCTAATCTCAATGTGCAAACGTTTAAGTAAACTTTTTATCTGGACCAGAAACCTAGCAGATTCTTTTTAACCCGTGGTTTACACAGTTCAGGCCGAGAAATTCTTGGAATTATGAAAGTCTCTCCCAGACTTAAATTTTAATTTTTGTGCTTGAGAATAAGTTTTTGCGTAATTCGCCTAATCCCTAAATCATAAAAAATTTAGGATATCCAGCAGAAACACACTTACATTTCCGCTAATGTAAGTGTAATGGTTAGGGCACCCACTGCTTACACTCAAATCCAATAGGCAACTAAACTATAGCGCAACAGACAAATTTTATTTTAAACTCCTCGTAAACTTAATTAAAAGTTAGAATTTTTATTATTCTAAAGTGATTTCACAATTTGCTCGAGGGGTTGTCCACTATAATCACTTAACGCGTTGGCTAATCCTCGCCTAATTTGGTATGGTGAAACTATGGCATGACCTATTAAGTCTGACATAAAAACAGAATTTTGACCCGGGCATCCTCCCTGCCTGGTATGAACATTTTACTTAGTATTATTATATAAAACATATACACATAAAATACACACGTATCTTACATAACACTCATATCACACATCTAATACGCGATAAATTAACACATAAAACAGGAAATAAACACAGCAGCCTGGATGACGCAAAAACTGGTTTCCCACGGGCATATTCCCCAACAAAGTTTTCTATAAGATATGTTTAACCCTTTCATGCCCGAATTAATTTGTGTATCGTGCAATGTTTGACAAACTCAAGCCTGCGCCAAGGATCGAACCCGAAACGCACGGGTGACATTTGTGTACGCAAACCGCTGAGCTATCTGAGAGCTGTTGCTCGGTTCCTTAAGGAACCTCACTATGCGAGCGAATAACAACGCACGTTCAAACGTACAATATACGACAAACTCGGTAAACACAACGAGTCGCAATGTGCGTTGGGTCCATTTGGGCCTTATGGGCATGAGAGGGTTAAGCTAAAAATGCTAGACCTAATTCAAGAGCAAAATAAAACACGTTTGTTCATTAGGAATAACTGTAGGGTCAGAAGTCGTGACATGGGTATATAAAGTCCAAACGGTGAGGAGCCCCGCATAACGTTTCGAAATAAAATCTTGCATAGAAACTATGCTAAAATTAAGGATTTCCGTTTTATTATATTTTAACTTCTTTGACCTAAATTTGATTTAGATTAATCGACCTCAAACTATATTGTTGCAATTGTGTTTTGATATTTGTCAAACTTACTCAGCTATTAAATGTCCTCATTACATTCTAAGCGATTAGAATTTCATTGCTTTCTTAATATTCAGATTTTTATTAATGCGTAATTGAGCTTAAGATGACCACGCTGACCACCCCGTTTTGTTTTAATGAGTACGGAAAAAGTTCTGGTCGGACGAAAAACCTAGTTATAATAGCTAATTAAAGCTAATTAAAGTAAAAAAAGCTAAAAATTTAGTCGGATCTGAATTAACAGTGTTTTGTTCGCGAACACTAATTCATAAATATTTGGACCCCTTTCGTTTTGTGACCTTACACACTTACATTTAATTTGTTTGCGAATAGAGACGAATCCTAATTCAAAGTTATGAAATACTATTGAACGATCATTACCTAATTCCAACTCGCTAAGACTTGGCTAGCAATGAATCGAATCGAATTTCCCGTTTGTTCGTGCGACAATGGATGTGGGTTCCACATCAAGTATTGCAAAATAAGTGGGTTATGCGTGAGTCCACTTTAGGTGAGCACATATGGTTGCTCTTTTATTCATAACACTGACTGCATCGTTCGCGTTCACATTCCTGCAGTCGGTATTAGCAATTTAGCGAGATCGAACAATGGGTCTATGATGTACGAATGGAATTTGCGTACGCGCACGTTGCTCCATTGCGCTAGGTTATCTGCGATCACCAGATAACGTACTGAATCGGACAGCATTCTTCGCTATGTGTACAGTAGTATATGCAGAAGACGCAATTCTTCTCGTCTACGCGGTCATAAAAATACTATGTTAAATGTAAAATACCGAGTGCTAACAGAGCCTATATGTTGATATATCACAAATATTTGTTCGCGTATATTAGAGAAAATCTTTGTTCACCTGCATTCATCGCTTTTACGATCTGGAACTGACTTGACAAAGAACAAGGCAGGTGTACGTACCTATAGTGGACTCACACGTAATGGTGTCAATTTAAGTTTAGTCGCGCATAAAATATTAATGTTCCTCAAGCCGGTCAGCTTTTCAGCATAACATTTGTTTGAATACGCTTGTCTTGGTTTACTTTTCTCATTGAACTAAAAATGTAACGCCATCAAATCATTTGGGTTATGGAAAAAACAGGATTTAGGTATCCATCACGGGCCGGAAACATGATCATAGTCAGGTATAGAGTTGTGTAAACAATTGCTCAGTAATATCGACAAATGTCTGACAAGTTCTGAAGAAATTTAAAAAAGAGTATTTGTTTGTATAGTTTTAGATACCAACGGAACACAAAGAATTGCTTTAATCGTTTGATATTGAGCATAAGATAAAATATGTTTGTTTTCCTTCTCAAATTTCAGTAATAATACATCTACTTCAATGCAAAGAAGTAGTCTAAAATTTAATTATTAGTCGTTAGGGTGAGTACTTTCGATAGAAATCATGTCGTCAGGAAAACTGAAGATGGTTCGTATTGGATCAGACGCATCAGGCGTTGACGGTCATTCATACGATATGGCAACAGAACGACTAACAAAACTGATTATGGACTACAAAAACTACAGTCACATATTCGTTTCTCCATATGATTCCGAATGGGGTTATTTGACGGACAACGGGACCTGGACGGGAATGATTGGCGAATTGATCGACGGCGCAGTTGACATGACAATGCCTTATCTGACACCGACGCTGGATCGAATCCGTGTCGCCAATTACACAAATACTGTATCCGCTTTCGATAGCCGTGGATTTGTCGTAAATCAAAATATGGCCAGTCGATGGTTTTCGTGAGTTTATGAATGGATTGTTTTAGTGTCGGTTTTCCTGATCATTCTTAGTATTCCGACCATATTTAAGTTTTCGTCACAGAGTGATCACACAAAATTTCGTTCTTCTGTAAGCCTTTAGTTTGACATTGGCTCATTAATTGAAGATGAAATTTTTATGTCTTCTATCGTACAAGTCCCATTCCACTGTAATAGGGATAAAAACTTGGTTATTTCGCAAAATTTGTTTTAGTTTTGTCTAAGCATTGTCACATTTTTTCAATATTGATAAGCGAATTATATTGACTGATCAGCTATACTCTGTAAACGTTTCATTTATGACAAATTCAACTGATACCAAAGAAAAATATAACGGTTGGTGAACTATGGGTGTAATAACTAAACGTTCAAAAACATTCGCTACATATTTGTTATGGTACCACATACAGAAAACAACGCTGCTGTTCACATAAAACATCATGTTTTGCAAAGCTTTTGTAAGCAATAAATAGACAGTGAAAAGGTGTGGTCCAGTTATGACAAAACAATTTGTTGGTTGAACTGAAAAGCGTGCGTTGATTTTGTTAATCGCTGACACTATCTCATTGAATCACAGATAAATCGCACCGTAAATCGCCATCTGAGCCTTCGACTGATTATACAAACGGACTCGACAGATGATTTAAATCAACTGCTAAAAGTTGCAGTGACTTGAGGTCCTTAATAATCTCGTGCCCAAGCTAAAGTTGCGGCACGTTCCTTCAAACATTCTCTGGTTTCGGCTTTCCGTCTGTTTCGATAAGGCGCCGCATCGTTGCACCCTGAATGTCTTTTTTGAATACGCGCTCCTGGACACAATCTCGGTGAATGGTTTCCAGGCATAAATATCAAGGACTTTCATGTTTTCTGTTGTTGCTTTCAGTCCCTCTACGTAGAACATGACATAATCAAGCCATATCCAGCCTTCTTTCACCAAAGATTTCCTCAAGAACTGAGGTTATTAAAACGTCTGCTGATCCTTTGGTTTAGACACTTTGTCAGAGATAGCCAATGTTTAACACGTCCAACTAAGGAAACCACAGGCTCTCATCTGCCAAGTTTCACATCCTTACGATGGCATGGAGCATGTGTACGCATTGTAGAGTGTAATGTACTATCTTTATGAATCTCATAACGCTAAGTTCGGATAATCAAGTTTTTATCAGAATCAGTCTTTCCTGTCAGAATCA
>JASANE010028652.1:0-52598 GCA_030248225.1 Trileptium ribeirensis | reverse complement strand
TTCGGTTGCATTATGACTAAGTTTAGATCAATGTTTTTGTGACAAGAAGCCAAGTGGTGAGAGTCAACTGTTAAATCATTGCTTTTAAGAAAAATGCTGTAAGTTATTTCGGCATGAAACAGGTTAAAGTAAAATGTATTTCGTTAAATCGCGCTATTTGTTGCATTCACTGTATAGCTATATTTTTAGTGGTGTAATTTCCCTACAAGCTGCCTATCTGTCTAGCTTAGCCGGAAACGAGCCAAGAAAATCCTTGCCTTACGCAAACATCAGTCTATTTATTCCCAATTTGACGGTAGTAATAAAGCATAATTAAACGCGCTACAAAGGGGCACAGGGAGATACCAGGTAATTAAGAATTAAGGTTTCAGGCTTAACAAGTGGAAGTTTGCCGATCAACGGGAGGTCGTAGGGGGAAGGTAAGTGTTCCTAATTTTTGGGACTGAAAGCTTTTTTACTGTTTTCCATTTATCCTCTCAAGTTTTGCCAAAACGTTTCGTTCGTGCCCTCCGGCTTCGGCGTGTTGGGTTGCTTGACCTCTGGTGGATCGAGATGCCTCGCCAGTTGGGTCGCGGGAGTGATATCACCCAGGCCCCTTGTTGGAGGGGATCCAGCACCTCAGGAGGATGATAATCCCCCTCCCACTATGAGCATGTATGGTATAAAGCTACTCCTGCTTTACTTGTTATACCTAAAGGTTTATGATTTGTGGTACGTTAGTATTTGTATTTCCTTCCTCTCCATCCCGTACTCGGTTTTTAGTATACTTATCGCTGAAAGAAAACCCAACAACATTATTATAATATTCAAATTTGAGTTACACTATTTTATATGTATAGCTGGGCTTTTACGCCTGCTTTCTTGGCCTTTTTTACATGTGAACAGTGCGCTTCTAGCGCTACTAATTAAAGATTATGATGATTATACTTCTTTCGATTTGACTCCATTTTATACGATAGCTGGGCTTTACAACACCTGCTTCTGTTGGCTTATTTTTACGGTGTGAAATTAACTAAGAGTACCACTTCGTGGCGCTACTGAGTTAGAAATTTATGATCAGTTATACTATTCAATATTTTGAGTTATATACTCCATTTTATACTGATAGCTGGGCTTTTCATGACAACTGCTTCTATTTACTATTTTATGGAAGGTCTATTAACAGACCACTTTTAATAACCTGTGAGAAAGATTTGTAGATTTATCTCTAGATTTTGAGGAACACCATTTATACTGATAGCTGGGCTTTTACTAACAACACTTCTTTCAGTTGGCTCATTTTTACATGTGAAGATCGTATTGAGACAGGACCACTTCGTGGCGCTACTGAGTTAGACGATTTATGATCAGTTATACTATTGAAGTTATATACACCATTTGATTGTACTCGATAGCTGGGCTTTTACTAACAACATTGCTTTTTCTTTGGCTCATTTTTACATGTGAAGATCATTTAGACAGGACCACTTCGTGGCGCTCTTGAGTTAGAGATTTATGATCAGTACTATTCTATTCAGATTTTGACTTACACCATTTTTATACTGATAGCTGGGCTTTTACTGACAACACTGCTTTTTATTTGGCTCATTTTTAGATGTGAAGATCATTGAGACAGGAACACTTCGTGGCGCTACTGAGTTAGAGATTTATGATCAGTTATACTATTCAGATTTTGAGTTATATACACCATTTTTTATACTTGATAGCTGGGCTTTTACTACAACACTTGCTTTCTATTTTGGCTGATTTTTACATGTGAAGAGTAGTTTGAGACAGGACCACTTCGTGGCGCTACTGAGTTAGAGATTTATGATCAGTTATACTATTCAGATTTTGAGTTACGCCATTTTATACTGATAGCTGGGCTTTTACTGAGAACACTGCTTTCTTATTTGGCTCATTTTTACATGTGAAGATCATTGAGCAAGGACCACTTCGTGGCGCTATGTCTCTGAGTTCAGATTATGTATGAGTCTATACTATTCAATATTTGACGTTACAGATACCATCTTCCTATACTGATAGCTGGGCTTTTACTAACAAAGCACTGCTTTACTATTGGCTCATTTTTACATGTGAAGATCATTTCTACAGACCACTTGGTGCGCTACTGAGTTAGAGATGGGGTTATGATAATTTCTATTATTCAGATTTTGAGATGCACCATTTTATACTGATAGCTGGGACTTTTACTAACAACACTGCTTTGTATTGGCTCATTTTTACATGTGAAGCATCATTGAGACAGGACCACTTTGCATGGCGCTACTGAGTTAGAGAGTTATTGATCAGTTATACTATTCAGATTTTGAGTTACACCATTTTATACTGATACCTGGGCTTTTACTAACAACACTGCTTTCTATTTGGCTCATTTTTACATGTGAAAGATCATTGAGACCAGACCACTTTGTGGCGCTACTTGAGTTAGAGATTTATGATCAGTTCGTTCAAGCGTTATCAAATTTGGCGTACACGATATGCAACAAAGATGATTAATCATAACAAAGTGATAAGTACATTGTCACTTTTTCCTGTTGACTTCAAGAAGATCTTCGTCGCTTTAGCAGTGAAGTATAGGGACGGTCGACAAGAATTAGTACCGACGATATCACCGGCTCATCTCTTTCGGTTGATGTTTCCGCTGTTTAATTAGTTGTTGTTGTTGCTGCTGATGTTGTTCACTTTGCGACGTTTGTAAGCGACCATTAGCTTGTCGCCTTTGATTGGAGACAATTTGTTGTTGTTGTTGCTTGCGGAGCAGTAGTTTCTGGTGTTGTTGCTGCAGTTGTTGTGCCTTCGTCGAAACTCCAGCTGAACCATGATGATATCGTGATTTTCCACTCGCCGCACTGAATATCGGCGGTCCATAAGCGTTGGTGAACGCAGTGTCCGAAAGAGATGAGCCGGTGAGATCGTCGGTACTAATCTCGTCGATGTTCTCTGATACTTCACTGCTAAGCGATGAAGAATCTTCGTAGCTGAAACAATAAAAGCTAACAAATGTACTTATTTATTTCTACTTATTACCTATCATTTTGTTGCATATCGTGTACGCCAAATTTGATAATTCTAACCTAACTGATCATAAATCTCTAACTCAGTAGCGCCACGAAGTGGTCCTGTCTCAATGATCTTCACATGTAAAAATGAGCCAAATAGAAAGCAGTGTTGTTAGTAAAAGCCCAGCTATCAGTATAAAATGGTGTAACTCAAAATCTGAATAGTATAACTGATCATAAATCTCTAACTCAGTAGCGCCACGAAGTGGTCCTGTCTCAATGATCTTCACATGTAAAAATGAGCCAAATAGAAAGCAGTGTTGTTAGTAAAAGCCCAGCTATCAGTATAAAATGGTGTAACTCAAAATCTGAATAGTATAACTGATCATAAATCTCTAACTCAGTAGCGCCACGAAGTGGTCCTGTCTCAATGATCTTCACATGTAAAAATGAGCCAAATAGAAAGCAGTGTTGTTAGTAAAAGCCCAGGTATCAGTATAAAATGGTGTAACTCAAAATCTGAATAGTATAACTGATCATAAATCTCTAACTCAGTAGCGCCACGAAGTGGTCCTGTCTCAATGATCTTCACATGTAAAAATGAGCCAAATAGAAAGCAGTGTTGTTAGTAAAAGCCCAGCTATCAGTATAAAATGGTGCAACTCAAAATCTGAATAGTATAACTGATCATAAATCTCTAACTCAGTAGCGCCACGAAGTGGTCCTGTCTCAATGATCTTCACATGTAAAAATGAGCCAAATAGAAAGCAGTGTTGTTAGTAAAAGCCCAGCTATCAGTATAAAATGGTGTATATAACTCAAAATCTGAATAGTATAACTGATCATAAATCTCTAACTCAGTAGCGCCACGAAGTGGTCCTGTCTCAATGATCTTCACATGTAAAAATGAGCCAAATAGAAAGCAGTGTTGTTAGTAAAAGCCCAGCTATCAGTATAAAATGGCGTAACTCAAAATCTGAATAGTATAACTGATCATAAATCTCTAACTCAGTAGCGCCACGAGTGCGTTGTCTAATGATCTTCACATGTAAAAATGAGCCAAATAGAAAGCAGTGTTGTTAGTAAAAGCCCAGCTATCAGTATAAAATGGTGTATATAACTCAAAATCTGAATAGTATAACTGATCATAAATCTCTAACTCATTAGCGCCACGAAGTGGTCCTGTCTCAATGATCTTCACATGTAAAAATGAGCCAACTAGAAAGCAGTGTTGTTAGTAAAAGCCCAGCTATAAGTATAAAATGGTGTAACTCAAATCTGAATAGTATAACTGATCATAAATCTTCTAAATCAGTAGCGCCACGAAGTGGTCCTGTATCAAACTAATCTTCACATGTAAAAATGAGTCAAATAGAAAGCAGTGTTGTTAGTAAAAGCCCAGCTATCAGTATAAAATGGTGTATATAACTCAAAATCTGAATAGTATAACTGATCATAAATCTCTAACTCAGTAGCGCCACGAAGTGGTCCTGTCTCAATGATCTTCACATGTAAAAATGAGCCAAATAGAAAGCAGTGTTGTTAGTAAAAGCCCAGCTATCAGTATAAAATGGTGTAACTCAAAATCTGAATAGTATAACTGATCATAAATCTCTAACTCAGTAGCGCCACGAAGTGGTCCTGTCTCAATGATCTTCACATGTAAAAATGAGCCAAATAGAAAGCAGTGTTGTTAGTAAAAGCCCAGCTATCAGTATAAAATGGTGTAACTCAAAATCTGAATATTATAATAATGTATTCGGGTTTCTTTTAGCGACTAAGTATACTAAAACCCAGAGTACGGGATGGAGAGGAAATATATACCAAATCAGGTAGTACCACAATCATAAACCTTTAGGTATAACAAGTAAAGCAGGAGTAGCTTTATACCATACATGCTCATAGTGGGAGGGGGATTATCATCCTCCTGAGGTGCTGGATCCCCTCCAACAAGGGGCCTGGGTGATATCACTCCCGCGACCCAACTGGCGAGGCATCTCGATCCACCAGAGGTCAAGCAACCCAACACGCCGAAGCCGGAGGGCACGAACGAAACGTTTTGGCAAAACTTGAGAGGATAAATGGAAAACAGTAAAAAAGCTTTCAGTCCCAAAAATTAGGAACACTTACCTTCCCCCTACGACCTCCCGTTGATCGGCAAACTTCCACTTGTTAAGCCTGAACCCCCACCCCCGAATCACCCGGTATCTCCCCGTGGAACTTCGGAGCTCGTCTAATTATGCTTTATACCCATGTCAAATTGGGAATAAATAGACTGATGTTTGCTTAAACAAGGATTTTCTTGGCTCGTTTCCGGCTAAGCTAGACAGATAGGCAGCTTGTAGGGAAATTACACCACTAAAAATATAGCTATACAGTGAATGCAACAAATAGCGCGATTTAACGAAATACATTTTACTTTAACCTGTTTCATGCCGAAATAACTTACAGCATTTTTCTTAAAAGCAATGATTTAACAGTTGACCATACCAATGGGCTCTGTTATAAGAAACATTGATCTAAACTCGGTCCCCGCTGTATTGTTTTCCGCTTCATGGATTGTCAGTCGACATTTCCCGTAGGAACCCTAATAACTCTAAAGTCACACAGAAATAAACATTTATTTCCCATGTCTAAAGTTTACATTTTAATACAGATGTCGAACACCTTAAACTGCTGTGACACATTTCACTTAAGAAAAACTAATTCCGCTGACGGCAACATTTGCATTGCTAATTTGAGTTTTTGACAATAAATCTTGCTTGCGGAAGTTTTTAAAATATAATACATTTTTATATAGTCATTGGCGCCTTCTTAACAATTAGTTCTTGGCAAGCTTCATGTCACGGTCACAGGGTCTAAAGAGGTCAACTATCTTTCGATGGGGCCCCCAAGTAATTTGGACCCTATCTCTCCCTCGACCTACAGACGATAAGCTGTAATTAAATAAACGAACCTGGCCATTTGATACCACGAATAACATCGACCAACGTCGACTATTTGACTCAGGGTCAGTGCTTGCTGTGACGACACAGTTGAAAGCATTTTATTATTTTTAGCTAATTGATGATATCTGCTAATATGAAGTTGGATACTTTTTTAAATAAATACTGAATTCATAATTTGAAAGACGGAGATGAGTCAACTTATCGCCCGGTGAGCCGTCCGTGAGTCATTAGTGAGTCACAATGAGTCATTAGTGAGTCACAATGAGTCATTAGTGAGTCACAGCGAGTCATTAGTGAGTCACAGCGAGTCATTAGTGAGTCACAGCGAGTCATTAGTGAGTCACAGCGAGTCATTAGTGAGTCACAGCGAGTCATTAGTGAGTCACAGCGAGTCATTAGTGAGTCACAGCGAGTCATTAGTGAGTCACAGCGAGTCATTAGTGAGTCACAGCGAGTCATTAGTGAGTCACAGCGAGTCATTAGTGAGTCATTAGTGAGTCATTAGTGAGTCATTAGTGAGTCACAGTGAGTCATTAGTGAGTCACAGTGAGTCATTAGTGAGTCACAGTGAGTCATTAGTGAGTCACAGTGAGTCATTAGTGAGTCACAGTGAGTCATTAGTGAGTCATTAGTGAGTCACAGTGAGTCATTAGTGAGTCATTAGTGAGTCACAGTGAGTCATTAGTGAGTCACAGTGAGTCATTAGTGAGTCACAGTGAGTCATTAGTGAGTCACAGTGAGTCATAGTGAGTCATTAGTGAGTCATTAGTGAGTCACTTGAGTCATTAGTGAGTCACAGTGAGTCATTAGTGAGTCACAGCGAGTCATTAGTGAGTCACAGCGAGTTATTAGTGAGTCACAGCAAGTCATTAGTGAGGCATAGTGAATCATTAGTGAGACATAGTGAGTCATTAGTGAGTCACAGCGAGTCATTAGTGAGTCCCAGCGAGTTATTAGTGAGTCACAGCGAGTCATTAGTGAGGCTTAGTGAATCATTAGTGAGACATAGTGAGTCATTAGTAAGTCGCAGTGAGTCATTGGTGAAGCACAGTGGGTCACAAATGTGTGCAACGCGTATTTACTTCCTCAAAACAGGAAAGGGAACTAACGAATTCAGGTTCAAATGTGGGTCAACAAAATTTTTTTGGATCATGTCAATATTTTTTTTGGATCCTATACCAGAGGGAGGAACATGACACGAATAGCATGGAACAAAAATTTTAAGTTTAATTCAGAGCCCAGGCTAAGCTTAGGTCTTGACTCAAGCTCAGACATAGCCGTAACCTTACGCCTTGGGAGACAAAATGTTACTGCGCTTCATAGGTTTAACCCGGGTCATATCCGCTGCGACACTGGATCACACAAACGGGCACTGAAACCGGTCGCACTCTGAAGCCGAGAGCAATGCTGCTTGTTTTGTACATGACTGAACTGTCAGGTTACGGCAAAATGCAAAATTATTTGACCCCGCGGGTACCCACAAAAATCCGTGTCAGGTCCAGCGCCACTAGGCCCTTTACGCACGCGTTCACATGACACTTTTAGGCCCGGAGGACCCGCAAATTGTAAAATAGGCTTTGGAAGTTTATCATTAATGACTTGAAACTATTCAGCTACATTTAGATTCGTTAAAGTGAGTTACTTGCCAGTGGCCTCCGAACCCAATGATTCACTTTCATCAGCTCACCCCTTACCGCAACAGCCAGCCACCTAAAACTACAGGTCTGAAACGAAGCTTAAGGATATTGTGAATTTAGTCAGGGTACCAATTCAATAGCTCGCTTCGTTTTTACACGTATACCCGCTAACGCAGACTTTGAGATACTAAAAGACACAACTAGCCCTATTTCCGGGGAGCCGGCCTACAAGGCTGTCTCCCCAGGCATATTTCTTGGGAAGGGGATAGTGTTTGCTGCACCCAGACTCTGGGCTAGCAATGTACTTCCCAATAACCAAAACTTAGTTCCTTAAGTATTGCTTTTCGAACGTAACGTTCGGTCTGGACTATGTGAGCGACATATTGATATAGTAAAACAAAGAAAAACATTGGAGCATCAAAACTGAGTTTTGGTTTATTAAACAACGGTAACAACCATAGTGAGTGTCCTTCCATACATCTGGCTATCTTCCCATGACCCAGAAATCAAACTAATATCCGCCCGAATGTGCCATTAAGAAAAGAGACACTGCCAAACAGATATGTCTAGAAACAAGTATAGAAGAGCTAACCATTGTTCACCTGGAAACAAAACTTGTAAACAACGGTTTGCCACTCTCAATATGCCGTAAAAAGAGATCTTAAACAATTAGATGGAGTTGGTAATATACGAATCTAGCCAAATCTATGTTTATATATTTACCGAAAACTAATATGGAAATTGATTGTGAAACTGAATCTAGCGACAAAGGCGTATAATTGGGTGCTTTTGAACAAAAAATCTAGGGAATGTCCCAGTTCCACAAGTCCCTTAAAGGGATTCCTTGACGATGTCAAATTTTCGTCAAATGTGGACAAAGGCGCAGTTAATAATTTTAACGTAACATCGCAGTGAAGTACTATTTTATTTATGCGACTATGAAGTTTATATTGCTATTAATGTGCTATCGTATTCAGTGCTTTTGCAACGGTATCAGTGAAAACGGCGCTTTATAAATGCGTTAGTATTATTTTATTATTGGAGCTACGTTAGGCTATATACCAAGTCAGGCATGTGGCATACAGGTGTGTTGTTCGCTCACTTTGCAAGAATCCTTAAATTTACGGATCAAAACTCTTAAAATGGGTACGGCGCTAGTGCAAGTCGCTCGTATAAAGTGGTTTGAAATACATCCACCATGACGGTTTAATGTTTTTAAACGTTTTTTCGAAATATTCTGAGATGTATGCGGCATAGAAATAAAGGTAACATGTACGGGACAGCCCTGTCGATCATTTCGATACATTGCGCCCGAATAAGATGAGTCTACAGAAAACCCGGTTGCCATGACAGCGACCAAACCCAGCAAATAAACATCCGCTCGCGTTGCGATCTCTCATTACAAACGCTTGAACTAAACTGAGTGCCTACATCAATTTGGGAAAACCCAATAGTACACAGCTAACAAGTACATATATATTATAAACAAGATTAATTGAAACGACAGCCTTGACCCAGGCCGCGTTCGTCCACCAAATCGCGTTCCAATGAAAAGCTGGAACGTGACTCGCTTTCCCTATCGGTCATTGATTCATCACCACCAAACGAGATGCTTAGCACGAAGCAACACTATCTTTGAAAACAAATTGCCCCACACGCTGAGATAACTATTACTCTGGGTATCGAATTGAGCTGAGACAAATTGAAGCACTGACCAAAGTCAAACGGCCATGACCCCAATTATTATTGGCCTTTCTAATATATTTATTGCCCGGGTTGGACTAAATGGTTCAGATTTTGGGTAAACAGGATAGTCACCGACTACCCGGAGTTGGCATACTAGTTAGCGTTTCAACTAAGTAAAGCTGGATTCCAACTGGAAACGGCTGGATGGATGATATGAGAGCTTATAAATCCTGATATTCATACTAGTAACTGTACTAATAACTCTGTAATACCAGAAATTAGGTCCAAAAGGGTCACAAAATATATTGTCCAGTGAAATTGTGACAAGCAATAATTGTCAGTCTTTTTCCAACGAAGCAAAGTGTGTTTTAATTGAGCTCAATCAATCAGTTGGACTAATAAAGGAATTGTTAAATTATACGCGATGAGCGGAGAATACACGCAATCGGATATGACTGAATGAGCGCAACAAAACGCTCGAAATGTATTACGAACGATCCGTAAACAAAAATGTCTACTATGGAAGGTGTCCTGCTTAGTTTCATTTGGGTCTCCAGGTAAACTGGAAACCAGAGCCTGAAAAATTCAAAAGCTGAGTGGACGAGTAGGGCATAAGCAGGCAGTTCTTTCAGGTGTAAAGTTTGTTATTCATTCCAAACAACCGTAAAAAGTCCATTGCCAACACAAACAATGTGCAACGTGATACTTTTCTTATACTCTTCTTTAAATGTTCGCATGTCCTCGTTACTCTGTGTTGTGACCACCAATCTTAAAACCTGTTAAACAACCATTTCTGTAATCTCGTGTGATTTCAGAACAGCTTAATTTGAGAATATCTATAAATTAAGAACGTTTCAACAATTTTCCTATTGAGTTCTAACAAAACCAGTTTTCCTCGCTACCTTATTTCTAGCCTGATCAAACGATTCAAGCATGTGCCGTCAACCGAGCGGCTTAAATGACTTAAAACAAAAATACATTAAAGCCACTCTCTGATCAATCGTATTATGTAATAATAACTTGACTCAAGCAATTAATTACGATTATATCAGGTTCTTGGTAGAAATGTCATTAATAACATTATATAAGATTAGCTTACTAGTAATTTAGCAACATACAACTTAATGTCTGCAGGGTAACTAAAGCGGAAAATTTTAATGTTCCTCATCGAGTTCCGCAGTACTGTGACTGCAATATAAGCACTATGAAATTGCTAGTGTGTGGAGAACACCAGCATTGAACCACATTAAGATTATCGTATGATATCAAGAGTTTTCGTCCCAAGCGCATAGCGTCCAAGTCTAACCCCTTCGAATTATCGTCGTATAAGGTTTTGTTTCTCTAAGACTAAGCCTTAAATCGTGAGGCTATGTCTAAGGCTAAGAATAAGCCTAAACTTAAGCTGGGTTAATAATTAAACATTTAATTTTTATTCTATGGTGCTCCTGTCAAGTTTGTCTCACCTGTGTTATCGAAGTAAAACTTGACAAGATCCAAATTATCTACAATATGCAGCGTGAAGTTTTAGAAAATGTCAGAGCATTTGTGGAAGTGTGAAAACGTCTGAGTTCGGGCCTACTCAGCCACCTCGACGAAGGAAAATCGCCATCACTAGCGTATCAAATGTGGTGGTTCTGAGGTCTTCAGGTCTTCTTTTTCGCTTTTTACGCCTACGCAATTTGCACCGTGCTACCCCTGGGCAAAATAAGAAACGATTACCAGCCCGGCTCATGTCACCTTTTGAGGCCGGACGTTATAACGTTAGAGAAAAACAGCTTAGATCGGGGGTTCGGGGGCAGGAGCCCCCCGACTTAGACTCAGGCTTAGTACTTGGCTAATATAGGGACCTTAGCTAAGGCTAAAACTAAGGCTTAGGCTTAGTATATCGAGAACGGCATAGCATGCATTTCACTTCCGCCCCTAAAGGTTACATTGGCCACCAGTCCTAATGATCGGGGATATCCCTGACAGCTTTCACACAACATGATCTAATACTATAGACCCGGCATAACTAGACGCCATAGAACCAAACAAAATGAACCTGACGTTGCATATAGTTTTAGTAAAACGTAATTCTCCACCACTAAACAGTAATGGTTTCACTATAATCTAGCTCCATTTAGGGGTACAATTCTGGTCGTCCCAGTAGTCCATAACATATAAAATTTGTCGAACGTGCAACTCAAAAATTTATACAGTAAAGTCGCGAAACCGAGCAATTTTTGGACTTGACAACAGCCCTTAAAGCTGGTTCCAAAATTATCTTACATTTTTGGGCGAAATAACTGCAAAATTTTGTAAGATTAAAACCAAGCACATATATCAGTAAAACTAACTTCTCTGCATAGAGACGGCAATTGTCTCATGTTAATATAGGTTCAGGTTGCGATTTAGGTCGACTCTTGTATTAGAAAACGATTTGGGTTCGAGGGTAAAGCTAGGGACCCGGGTAGACTTGAAAATTTTGACCCCATAAGGTTTCCATCTTTGCAATTCAAAACATACAAAAAGGGTTACCGCTTAATTCGTTCATAGACAATTCGTTCCCTCACAAATACATAGTCTAACTTGACCTATCCTTAAGTGTAAACCTGAGTCAAAGATTAACACTAAATACGATCGATGACGAGTTCCTAATATGCCACTTGTCTGGAGACGAACTGGCCGAGGTCGAATTGTTCGGTTCAAATGCGTCGGAAACAAATTGCGGCACCATACATAGAAAGTTGATATCTTTTCTCGAATTTTGTACGTTACAAGCGTAATAATAATTTCAGTTAGTCCAAAAAGAATAAGATTTATCCAAATTTGCCCGTCAATTTCGCAAATAGACAGAGAATAAAAGATTTTAACAAAGACTGGCCATTTCCAACAATTTACGTTCTAAAAAGAAACATGTCTTAAGCGAATTGGGTTCTTTTAGAATCGTTCCGTACCAGGGTCCCACTGACTCTCCGCTTATGGAACAATTTAGCTGAATAAAAATGACCGAAAATATTCATTTATCAATGTTTTAAGATTAGAAATGGAGAAAAAACATTTCTTATAAAACTCGAAAAAAAGAATCTATACCAATCATAAATTGTTTATAGGCAAATGATGAAGCCTAAAAGTGCCTCGAAGTTTTAAGGTACTCATTGTCTTAAAAAAATGCCTATTAAAAATTATGAGACAAAATAGAAAAATAAATAAGAAAAAATGAGAAAAAATCGGAAGTCAATTGATTTCTCCATCTTCAGTATATATTCAAGTGGATTTCAAATCTAAATATATTTACGAAATTTATTCCTGATCCTATAACCCGTATTGAATTTACGGAATACCCATATATTGCATCGTTCTTCTATTATACAAAAATAACGACATACAAACGATTAAGCTGAGAAATATCGCTTCACACAAAAGAACGCCGCATAAATTGGAGCTTGTCGCTGATATTTAGAGAGCACTGCGTCCTGGCTAAAACCTATACTATTCAGCCGTCCGGCTATGAGGTCTCACCAGCCCTGAAGCTAAAGGAAGGGAATGAAAAGGGATTCTCTCAGAGCCACCTGCTCCAGATTCACCCCCTCCCGCGGTGGTGCAATGGAGAACGGTCACGTTCATTTTAGTTATACATAACCAATTTTAAGATACCCCTTGGAAAACCCCTATTCCCCTTGCCAGGTTAGCAGCTTTGAATACAGACAGGCCTGGCTGCCACTACAGCGATCCTTTGTTCAGATCTGTGAAAATTTTAACAAAACAAACGAAGAGCTCCTGCGGATGAAATCTTTGTTCATAATTCTTCTCGGTGAGTTAAGCCATTTCCTTTGTCTGATTTTCAGCAAATATGAAAACATCGCCACAGTCATTTTTATTTTAAACTATTAATATTTTCAAACAATATATGACAGTCATTTTTGCTTTGTCTGTTCTCATATTTATAGCAATTTCCCACAGCGGCTTTTTTTCCAATTATTATTTCGTCTGGGTTATACTGATTTGAATCATCAGACAGTGTTTTAGTGAAAGTAACATTAATATAATTTTATGTTTGTCCAAGTCAACTGCATACCGATGTATTACACTAAGACAATTTAGTAATTCTTTCTACCATTTTCTGGTTGCATTTATAGTTTCGAAACTTGGCTCGTCTTTATTACACCACAAACCTGGAAATTTTACATACCCACAGTTTGTTCGTAAGAACTTTCGTATTGGGCATTTTATAGAGGCTCTGTAAAAATAACTGGGCTTTTCAGGGTATGCATATGTATGTAACTAAACAAAACTGAAGAACAAAACGCCGAGTCTTGAATCACGTCGTATTACTGTGATACAGGGACCCTGGTCTCAAGCCAGGGCCCTGCGATAATTACAATATAACGAACGCAATATATTTATGTACTATCTCGCAGTAAATAAATTTATCTAGGGTACAATGTCTGGTTGATACATATTTGATGTGCTACGTCAAACTGGAAAGTAGTATTTGGACAAAATTGTGAAAGATTTTATCTACACCTACCTGCACAAAATAGAGATAGTATTTTTGGCAGTGGTTATTTTCCCAGAGCCAATTTTGATTAGGCGGATCAAGTGTCGTAAAACCAGTGGCCAAAACAACAAAGGCATTGTCACGATAAAACAAACATTTAGTCTAGGTTCGTCCCAAATACACAAAGCCAAACTGAAAGCAACAATGCTCCCACTAGCACCAACGTGAAGGCACTGCCCAAATTCAGGTGGCAAGGCTCACTCCGTTTAACCCGATATATGAAACCAATTATAAAAGACAGCCTACAAATACAGCTTCGTTTTAGAGGTGAGACGTATCGGCTCTTGTTGAGTCAGGGCACGTTTTGCATACCCACTATTACATCGTAGCCTCGGATCGTTTCAAGACCCAAGCCGACAGCGTAAACTCTCACTTCTACTACGGTTTCTAAAGCTGAAAATTGGATACACATGGAACGCCTAGCTTCATGTTTATAAATAGCCTAGCTTCACTGCGAGTTGACCGGGTGCTTGTGGTGTAGCGGTAACGTGCTAGTCTTGCAAGCTAGAGGCCCGTGTTCGAATCTCGGCTAGTTCAATACTTTGATCACTTGTAGATATTTTCACACCTATGTAGATTAAATATATGAAGACAAATATGTCACAAATATATAGTTATAAAAAAGGCTTCACTCAAAATCAACGTTTTCAACGTAATAATACTGCGCTATAAATATAAAATGCATTTTAATTACATATATATATGTATAATAATAATATACACCTATAATATAATTATATAATAATTAGCAATTTACACGCAAGAGGCGGCCCCCACTTTTCGGCAAAAATAGGATGTTCCACCTGTAGCTCCTGCAATTTTGCCGTACGCCCCCTCCCGCTTTGAGTTGTCCCCACTTCCGACGAGCGGCCCTGACATAGAGATTAGGGTATAATAGCTTACCTGTCGTGCATCATTTCGCCCGGCTCATTCCGCAGACTATCGCGTGCCACCTCGAGACCTTCCTGGAATCGGGCCTTCATGCGTTGGACGTAGAGCGAAATTCCGCCTTCACTTAAATATCCGGTTTGCTCTAAAACAATAGATACCCTTAATTTAACGAGACTCACTAATCCTAACGATAACTGGTACTTAGCAATGGTTACATAGTGTTGTAATATTCATTAACTGGTTTTCTATGAATTTATGTTTGACAAAATATATTTCATAGACCACTATCACTCAAAATACATTCTGTGAAATTTAAAAGAAATATCTTTGAAATTTGCACCGCCAGATATTCTTTTAAAATTCAAAGAAATATTTTTTGAAATTTCAAAGAATTGTCTTTGAAATTTCGAAGATACGTAATTTTTTTCAAAGAAATTTCTTTTAAATTTCACACAAATCTGTTTTCAGTGAGTTGTTCTTCCGTGTTGGAACCAAATCGGAAAATATATATTCCTGAATCGGAATATATACACCTGAAACCACACGACGCTGTTCTAAAAAATTGTTAAATATTTTAAAATCTACTCAGTATTACTTGAGGTCTGGCGATTGAAGGCACGCCTGAGCTGCAGCCAGCTATGAATTCACTCTATCGTTTCATTATAGTCGCATAAAAAAGAACCTCAATTGAGTCTAACCTTACCCGCAGGCACTATTCACAGCAGACCTGAAACCAGAAAGTCACGAGCTTAGTTTCCAAATAACGAAATCTTGTACACTCAAAATACATTCTGTGAAATTGAAAGAAAAATTCTTTGAATTTTGCACCACCAGATATTCTTTTAAAATTCAAAGAAACATTAGTTGAAATTTCAAAGAATTATCTTTGAAATTTCAAGGATATGTAATTTTTCAAAAATAATTCTCTGAAATTTCAAAGAATGTTTCTTTGAATTTTAAAAGAATATCTGGTGGTGCAAAATTCAAAGAAATTTCTTTTAAATTTCACAAAAAACGTATTTTCAGCGTACCAGGCTACACAATTTCGCATATTTGGTTACTGTCACCCATCTGTGCCCACCAGTTACAAATGACGGAAAAGCGAACAATACCCTTCTTCCCCCACTTAGCAAATTCAGTGCTCGCCGAGGAAAAATTTCTGGCTACACCCCTGTGTGTAACTGACTTTGTTTTAACAATAATTCCTGAGCACGAATGACCGTAGTAGGGCATCTACGCTCGGAAATTTGCACGGAAGTTGGGATAATGCCACTGGAGACGCTTTGTGGGTTTTTGGATTTTGTACTAAAGAACAAGAATATTCTCATGGGTCATGGCCCGAACAGGGTACCTGATGTAACTCCCACATCACAGGACGTGGCTGGCAGCAGCGCTATCGCAATAATGCAGAAAGTGTTACAGGACATCACTACATTCATTGAAATACCCGAATGCGCGAGTATTCCTGAGCTATCGCGCAAGAACCATAACCCTAGAGAGTGTAATACTTTTGACTAGAGTAAATATAAAAGCTATCGGCTTTGTAAACCACCAAAATGAAGCACTATCGCTCCCAAGCCACTACCCTAAATATTACACTTATACAAAAGTGCGAAAAACTACGGCCTTAGTAAACTGAGACGAAGCCGAATGACTAACCCAAATCAGCGACAGGCATTCCTGCATTAAGCGCACTTAGTGCATCGCCATCAGACATATAGCCGCCAGGGGCACCTAAGTCAGCAGGGGTCCACGATGTAGCTTCGGGTCCGTTTTGAGGCGTGGCCTTATTGTCGGCCGTGGTCATCTGGGCAAACCCAGGGGGCACCGCTTGAGAACTGCAGCTTGCAACGGGTCCTCCCGATGACGTTGACGGTAATAGTTGTTGAAGCACGTTAATGTTTGTCTGACCTGAAATTAATAGCATCGTAAAGTATAATTCTAGCAAGATGTACAGAGGTACTGACTTAAAATTTGTTTGATATAAAACGCAATTCTGCAGTTATAGCCACATGCTAATATAACCACAAAAGTTTATTAACAAACCACATTCCGATAGCTGCGACGATGTTTGATAGCTCATCAGAAAGACTTCAGTTTCAGGCTAACAGATGAAAAATTTCGAAGTTTACTAAAACTGACAAACGTTTAAATAATGGTTCTTTGCGGCAATGTACAACCATAGCAACCAAAAACGCTGAAATACCAAAATCTTACGACCTAAAATAGAGCTATAAAACCCGTCAGATTAAAGTGCAAACCTAAGAACCAATGACAGTAGATTCTACTGAAGAGTGATACAGCCTACAGATTTTCCATAGTACTAAACGCTCTACGTCGTGATTGTCTTCTGCCTTGTGACCGGTAATTGCCGATCATAAACACGAACTACGTCCCGCAAAATGGGACACAGACTAAGATCCCATCCATCTTATTACACCGCATCGTTTACTCAGCATTTTATGCTCTTAGATCACCAAATTCAGACGTTCCTGGTGCTTGATCAACAAAGCAAACCCTGAAACAGTGCATATATTCCACCAACCCGAGCCATTTCACAGGTGGATCAATTGAAGCAACGTGATCTGAGTGTACTGAGCAAAAAAATCCGGGTACACAGAAGGGTTAGTAATTATTACTATAGATATATTCCTGACGCTTCCGTAATCAAACCACGAACCTGACACCAGGCGGCGGGCAGACCCGTGTCCTAGCCGGTTGCGAGAGCCAGCCGGCCGTGGGTGCACCACTGCAGCTGGAACAGTGCAAGCAGCATTCGTATACGCAGCATAGGAGCTGCTGTTCTTAATAGCTTCACACGCTGCATTAATGCGTTACTATAGATATATTCCTGACGCTTTCGTAATCAAACCACGAACCTGACACCAGGCGGCGGGCAGACGCGTGTCCTAGCCGGTTGCGAGAGCCAGCCGGCCGTGGGTGCACCACTGCAGCTGGAACAGTGCAAGCAGCATTCGTATACGCAGCATAGGAGCTGCTGTTCTTAATAGCTTCACACGCTGCATTAATGCGTTACTATAGATATATTCCTGACGCTTCCGTAATCAAACCACGAACCTGACACCAGGCGGCGGGCAGACCCGTGTCCTAGCCGGTTGCGAGAGCCAGCCGGCCGTGGGTGCACCACTGCAGCTAGAACAGTGCAAGCAGCATTCGTATACGCAGCATAGGAGCTGCTGTTCTTAATAGCTTCACACGCTGCATTAATGCGTTACTATAGATATATTCCTGACGCTTCCGTAATCAAACCACGAACCTGACACCAGGCGGCGGGCAGACCCGTGTCCTAGCCGGTTGCGAGAGCCAGCCGGCCGTGGGTGCACCACTGCAGCTGGAACAGTGCAAGCAGCATTCGTATACGCAGCATAGGAGCTGCTGTTCTTAATAGCTTCACACGCTGCATTAATGCGTTGCTGCAAACACGATAGGCTTGGGGTTGTTGGTGCCTTGGTATTAGCAACCGTCGTAAGGTTGTATTCCGTAGGCACAATCCCCGATTGAGTAGAGCCCTTAGTGGATCTTGGAGCACTGATTGTATTCACGGTTTGTTCCGGTGATGATGGCATTTATTAATGCTTTTTTCCAAATTGCAGCAGTTACTAGTTACCAGATAACTAACTAAATACTTTTATATAAGGCTAATAACGCAAATCCGAATAATTGTTCGATATAGAAGAAACGTCCAATGTAGCTTTTTGGGGTGAACGTAAAATGCATGCTATACCGTTCTCGATGTACAAAGTCTAAGCCTTAGCCTAAAACTAATTGTTCGATATAGAAGAAACGTCCAATGTAGCTTTTTGGGGTGAACGTAAAATGCATGCTATACCGTTCTCGATGTACAAAGTCTAAGCCTTAGCCTAAAACTAATTGTTCGATATAGAAGAAACGTCCAATGTAGCTTTTTGGGGTGAACGTAAAATGCATGCTATACCGTTCTCGATGTACTAAGTCTAAGCCCTACCCTAAAACTAATTGTTCGATATAGAAGAAACGTCCAATGTAGCTTTTTGGGGTGAACGTAAAATGCATGCTATACCGTTCTCGATGTACAAAGTCTAAGCCTTAGCCTAAAACTAATTGTTCGATATAGAAGAAACGTCCAATGTAGCTTTTTGGGGTGAACGTAAAATGCATGCTATACCGTTCTCGATGTACAAAGTCTAAGCCTTAGCCTAAAACTAATTGTTCGATATAGAAGAAACGTCCAATGTAGCTTTTTGGGGTGAACGTAAAATGCATGCTATACCGTTCTCGATGTACAAAGTCTAAGCCTTAGCCTAAAACTAAGTTCATATATATGAATGAGCTATATACTAAGCTTAAGCCTAAGTCGTGGGCTGCCGCCTCCCGAACCCCTGTTCTAACCTGTTCTTTTTTCTTACTGTATACTGTCCAGCTCACAGAGGTGACAAGTGAGTGTAACTCTTATTTGTGAATCGAATCGAGTTATAAGAGAAAACCCCGTCGCGAAATTTTTCGGACAGAGGCTCTTTTGAGATTCACTGATTTTTGAATTTTCAGTTGATTTTTGGACTATCTACGTTTATTAAATCAGGTTTTGTTGTTGCAGGTTGTAATTTAGAATTATATATAGTAGTTTGAATAAAAAAATTGCAGTGCAATTGTGGCGCTGATATATATGCTCATAATCAGAGTAGTATTAATGTGCAGAAAAGCAACTACATGCTTTAACCGTTTGAAAGATTTCTATATATGCTGTGTTAAAATATCTTACGTACCAGGAAATACTTGAAAATCTGCCGCGGGACGTTTTGAGAAATATTTCGCAGTTTGAACAAAACAGTTTTACTTCATATCTTGCCAATGGTGTGTTTTAGCTAGGGGAATAAAAAATTTCGCCAGAGGCACTGAAACAGCAGATGACAAAATTTTTGCAAACTGAGGGGCACCCGTTTTGTTAAGGGCCATAAACTATTGCCAGGCACAATCCTATGCATTTAGAGAAGCCAGATGTTTATGGGTTCCTGGAATAATTCACGCCTGAGCAAGATATTTTGAGAAAACCGCATTATGAAATGTGATTGATATAAACCGCAGTTCGAATCACTTGGACTTTAATTCAGATGTGATACTTCGTTCCATCATCAGTTGCTCAATAAGGCTATTTTGAAGTTCACGGGGTTTTTCCAAATGCAGTGTGTAGCATTATTTCATAAACGTTCACATATCCTAGATACAAATATCTAGAATTAAAAAAACTACACTGCACAGTTGACTAAACCGCATCAGCTATAGACGGTGTCCGTTACAGGTAATTCGCATCAAATTGGTAGCTAAGGCTGTGTACGGCACTGTAAATAAAAAATGTAGCAGCTAGGGGTGTGTGGTACACCGCAATTGATTTACAGTATGGATGTCACCATGACTATCTATGCGGTAGGATCGCGACAGAGGAAAAAACTTCCAAACACCTGTGACATTATAACGTGAACTTGGCATACTTAGAGATTATTAGAACACATTGTTGAATTCGGGTAAATACTATGTGCAAGGCAACTGCTAATCTATATCCATGCGTATATAGAATGTTTGCTATTTTGGATTTTTTCATTGGTCAATCAATACATACTGTCATAGGAATAGGAAAATGCAAAGTGACAAAGAGCTTTCGTCTACGCGGTGGTTCTCGAAGATTCGAATACGAGACAATGATACCAAAACGAGACCACTTTGGTAGATTTCAAATCGGCACATCAATTTTGTGCAAGTACTAGCGTATAGTTCAGGTGGGTCACTGGTGGGTCGCTGTTTTCCTGTGATCCACATGTGGGTCTGTAAAATACGGTGAGATCAGAAAAACATAGGACACCGTAGGTCGTGGGGCACTCCTAGGTGACCCATGTCCATTCGTGGTTTGGTATACTGTTTTTGAAATTTAAAGAAACACTTTAAATTTTAGGATATGGCTGCCTATATCCGGATATTCGGTTTGTCCGATATAACCCACAATTTTGCCATGATAACTGGAAATGGTAAACTATATTCCTGTCCATGAGTAGTATTTTAGCTTTGCAATCTTCATTTGAAGTGCCGATTAAAATGCAACAGCAGTGCGGCTCAGTAGTTAGATATTGATTTAGAAGTCGAAGGTCGTGGGTTCCACAGCCACATAGGGCCATATTTGCTGATGCCATTAACGGCCACTGTTACTTTTAGGGGCGGAAATGAAATACGGGCCATGCCTTCTCAATATACTAAGCCTGAGTCTTTCCCTAAGCATGAACGATGGCTAAGGCTAAGTCCATGGGTTGCCTCCCCTGAACCCCACACACGATATAACGTTTGCCCCCTAAAGGTCACAAGGGCCTCACGAATTAAAAAGCATAAGCCTAAAAATATCAGTACCCGTTCAACGTCTAAAACAACTATATATTCGTGTTACAGCAATAAAAACCACGTTTTTTCAACGAGTAACCATGTAAATAAATAATATATGAAAGCACAGGAAAATGGAACTTATATATTGAAAAAAGTATATAATATTTTATATATTCCAAAAATGTATATATATAACTCCATCGAAAAAAATAATTATAATTCCAATATAATTATATTATATATAATATATAAGTCGGCTGGGAAAACTATAATTATAATAGAGGCCATATAAAGGAGCCAAGTATGTGTTGGGTAATGACTACTAGTAAACTGTCAGACAAGACGGTTATAAAAGCAAATTATACACTTGATTTGACAAGCTTATTTATAGCAAAAACCATGCGCCTGAGAATAATATGGTAACTTTACTCAAAGATATATCGTTCACAGTTTGGGATGAAAGGAAGCCTTAGAACAGGAGGTCTTTAAACATTGACTATAATACAGATGCAGTTTCGTGATTATTAAGTACAATAAAAGAAATAAACCTTATATCGATATAATTAGCTAGCTAGGATAAATTATTGCGCATGGGACGTTGCTTCGGGGTATGTGGGTCAAGGTAGCGCTCGCTACCCACACTAGGTTGCCAAGAGTGTTGAACTGATTGTCTATAAAAAAGTTTGGTATCATACGTCTTGATTCCGACAGTGGTATATCGAAATTTGAGTTTATAATAGAATTGTAGTCAATTTTTAGAATGATTGATAATTTCTAATCCTGTCTTATTATATTTCTTCTGTTTGAGTTTTCGGAGGACTCAAAATGGTTATAAGCGACCACAAAATCCTACCGAATGTAGGTTCTCGACCATTGTGTCGTGATAAAATGCCTTCGTACATTCAAATTTATAGCTCAAAATTTGATCTCATTTTTCTTTATTTAAAGAACTTTTAAACATGCGAAGGCTATTCAAACTTTTTAAAACCAAAACATTATCAGAATAAATATTCAAAAATCATGAAGCAAAATTCATTCAACAAAATATTGCAATAATCCCCGTGAAGCGTCGAAGTTTGCCAATTGCAAATTTGTTTTGCAAATTGCAACTTAAATTTGTTGAAATAATTTTTTTGCAATGTTTGACCATATTTTAAGTTCAAATTCTGAGCTGAAATATTGAACAAATAATCATTTCAGTTGCGTTCACACTTTCAAACTTTCAGCATAAAATTTGAGCTCAAAATTTCGAAGTTTTTGGTCGTAAATTTAAAAATAGCGTTTAAACTTTTGCAACATATTACTTTAACCCAATGAAAGACAAACAAATACATTTTATAAACTTAGAGTGGGTTGCGCCCAACAATTAAGATCGTGGCCAGTTCGACCAGATAGCGCTATATTTGCTTGCTCAGGTGAGTATTTATGTTCTATTAAACCATTGATCTTATGGTCCGAGTCGCTCAAAGGACCCTGCTAAGAGTATTCGTCTCAGAACTTGTGCGTGAGGGTAGTTCTTTGAAGGATAACACCCAGCAAGACACACGAATGCGTGCTCCAGTTAAAACCCAAGTCATTGGCTACGTTAAGGGCCAACACATGCCGTGTAGTAAGTAGGAATGCCAAATGCTGGGATCTGTCTGTTAGCGGACAAACCACAATGAAATTCAAACTATTGATGATTTCACAGAAGGTTGGGGGCTTGAAAGACCTCGTAGAAACTTCCGGAAACCTGCAACGAAAGTAAATTTCGCATCACAATTGTGCAGCCGCATCAAGCTATCGTTCCGGCAGAGGGTCTTTATTTATAAATGGAAATGGATTTAGGGATTTAGGTTTCTAAATAGACTAAGAACCAGAGCTTCTACCCATTTCTATGCCAGGCAAAATGCTATGAAAAATCGTTACAACTCCACACACCTACAAGTTTTAATAGACAAACTTTTACAACACCGCAAAATGAGCCAATAAAACAACTGCAACAGCTGCAACGTGTGATTGCAATGAAACTTAATTGCGTTTCCATGCAAAACCATAAAATAATGTAGTTGATAATTGCATGATAATTAAATAATTATTAAATTTATATTTTAAATTTTTTAAATAAATTTAAAACACATCGCTATAGTAACAGAAAAATAGTCCAGAAAGGAACATTTTTGTCCAAAATTAGGAATCCCAATGTTCGCCAAAGCGGACAAGGTCCAATTTTTTCACGGTAGTTGAGAATTGAACCTCAGTTTGTCTAAAATTAAAAAAACTGTCACCCTTGCCCATAAATAACAATTTAAGCGCAATGGCGCATTATTTCGACTCACCGGTTACATTAATTTTAACTCGAAAAGTTCTGAACAAATCATACGCTCTTGCTTTCTAAAATCATCGGTTGCTATACACCATTAAAAAGAATCTTGGCATGATAAAAGCAGCATACTGCCCCCTCTAGTCCCTGGGGCAAGTACCCCTTACCCATCTGGAACCTTCAATGACCTTTCGAGGGTATCACGTCTTGTGCAAAAAATGTAAAACCTATAATTGCGCTTTTACTATTCTATTAAACTTGGGAAGGGTGGTTCTGGGACACACTGGTCTACTGTGCTACTGGGCAAAGCTACACATGGGTTATGATGCAGACGTGGTGCAATTCATAAAGCAGCTAAAACCAAAATGAGATGACACGAAGGCAAGGATTTCATTCATCTCTGTTAAGGAAAAACAATTATAATCTAAAGACTACTTGTTTTGTGCTATTTTCATGAACACTTATGGGAAAATCTCTAACAGTGCGAAGCCATGTCCATCAGTCAGAATGGGTTTTTGTACTACTTTGTTGAAAATATTTCATGAAGCCAAATTCAAATTCTCAGGAAATTCAAACATGCAAATGCAACAAAACAGTGTGAATTTTAACATATTTGAGCAACACACTTGATGCCGTTGAGTAAATTGAAGCGAGCAGGAAGGAAATATTGGAGTAATTGTTTCGTTGCCTGTCAATCACAATTGCAATTTAGACGATAAAATTTTATGAAATTTATAATGGTGCTGTTGAAATTTGTAGAGGAGGAATAAAAGAGAAATCTCTAGGTCGATTGAAATAACTAACTGATAATCAAGTGGTAACCGAGGCAATAATTAATTATCGGAACGCGTCTCGTTCTATTTAGGCCTGTCGAATGATAAATCAGTATCATTTTGGCAATAGGTTCCATTTTGAGACCGTTAATAGTTTTATAATAAATGCTACCAAGCTCGTGTTTCACCGGACGCCTTTGCGTCTGGGTCACACCATTTTCAAGTTAAAACTAGTGGGGGAATGCCCCGATTAAAAAATATGATGTTCAATGGGACGCTCGTAAAGGTGAACTTATGACGATCTAGTGTGTGTGGATTTAATACTTCCAATCCAACTACATAGGCGAAGCTAGGAACAACAGTGTCCATGTAAAATATCCAACAGTGTTCATTTGAAATATCATCAAAGGTTCTGGTTAATAACGGAAAATGAATAACCATATTCAAGAGTCATAATGCCGCATAGTC
Source organism: Trileptium ribeirensis (assembly GCA_030248225.1). NCBI lineage: Eukaryota > Metazoa > Nematoda > Enoplea > Enoplida > Thoracostomopsidae > Trileptium > Trileptium ribeirensis. The sequence goes on along the minus strand of JASANE010028652.1, from coordinate 27,988 downwards.
GCTCAAAATCGATATTTTCAGATCGAAACAAAAACATATATAGTTTAATGAAGAAACAACTATAGGAAAATAATGAAAAAAATATTAAGAAAGTGGAGAAAAGAGAAAATTGTGAAAGTTTTTCAAAAAAGCTACACAATATAATCGCAGCGGCTATCCGCGAAACACAATAGCGGTAACTATAAAAACAGGGTTTTAAATTAGACAAAATATTAATTTCTGACGCCAATTCTAATTTCCAGTTTCTAATTTTCAAAATTTTTAATGGTTTATTCCATGACTTGCTAGAAATATTTTCCTATTATCTGTCGGGCATGATGTAATTTTGAGGTAAGAAACTGAAGCGTCCAACATAGCAGCTATTTCCACTCGAAATCTTTTTAAAACATGGCTACCGTCTAATTTCCACGGTCTCTATGAAAGATTTGCCTTAACAATATTTATACAGCAACTGTATTTGTCTTTAAAAAGTACCATTTTATGTTGTAGTAATCGTATTCTCTGCTGTGCATCGAATACACTGAATCAAGAGGTGTAGTAGCCGAAACCTAATCCTGAGCTGAGTTTAGCAAGTTATCTCAGCAGGAAATAAGTCAGTTTTGGTTAAAGTCAAAAACTAATTTGACGGCAATGATTGATACTGCGATAATAATTGATAATTACACATATGATAATTATAAACTGTCGACTAGAGATAACGAATTTTGGATGACGATTCTATATTTGAAACCCTGTAGCACTGGAAACTGGCATTTTCGAATCATCGATGTTACAATATTTCATTTTACTGAACAGCAATCAACATGAAAGTCTTCATTAAAATGAACCACTGGTTGTAGCTGCTAATGCATTATCAGTCTAAGCAAGCTCCAAACAGATCTTTACAATTTCATCAGAACTTTTAGTCTGGTGTAAGAGGTGTTTACTCCGTTTCTGATTCATTTTTACTAAGCAAACACTTAACGGTTAGAGTTTTGAGAAGCCTTGTGTGAAAGTAGCATTTGTATTAAACGTATTTCCAAATACGTAGTGAACATAAACTTAAATTGTTGAAACCTTGTTCCAAAATTGTACATGACTTAATCATATGCATTTTACACGTTACATCGTAGAATTGTTACCTTGTATATATCTTTTGTTGTAAACCCTGGAACATTTTCAAATCTAACTTGTACAACTGAATTTTTAGCACATTGGGAATAACACACACCAAAACACGTGAGACTTTACATATAAAAATAACTAGGCGTATAGCATTATAACAATAGATGTCAACGATATATTACGTGTAAGCTTTGTATACTGCATGTATAAATATATAAAATACATTTCTCAGATATTCCTATGACAATCCAGTAACTAAACTGCAATATGACTGCAATTATGAGGCATTGCAATTCCGATAAAAAATGTCTGTAATAATAGTGCAATTTCAAGGTCAAACATGAGTAGTAATATAATTGTCGAAATTTGATTTGTCTGTGGGTTTGCGAATGTCATCTGTCGCTTGAAATGAGGAACATCATTTGAGAGAGATAGGAAAGACCTAGTAAATAGTACTGAAGCGATGTTGTCTGACTGAATCGTTCCCCACAGATGGGTACAGATTCAGAGCAGCGAATGGCTGACAAGGCACTGGATACCCGATTCGGTGTTTTACCTCCAGCGATTTTGGATGGCTCTGAGAGCTGGAAAACATGATTACAATCGCTTGTTTCTAAGGTTCAATTCCCTTCGTACAACTCGTTGGATTGTTCCGACTAGCTGGGTATTAGATTTCTGAAAATTTCGATATATCTTTCTCACAACAATTTCATTATAACTCACAAAATATGTATAAAACATTACACATTTTTACCTAGATCGAAAGTTGTGATTATTTTTGTATTAAATGGGCCTTCATGTCTTTGTATACTCACAGCACTAACAAGGCCATTAACAGCTCGATAACTCTTGGAGTGTAATGTGCCCCCTTGCAACATCTTTAACCACTACACCGCCAGTTCGACTCTGTTCGTGTTCGAGTCAGGCAGGCCCTAATATTTGGTTTAGGTTAACCGCAATGAATACAAATATCGGTGACTGCTGCCACCGCCCCAATGTTTCGTGCATTGGCTGTAGTCGTCATAGTCCCTGGACAAGTGGGCACTGTCGAGTCGTTAAGTCGCACTGATATTGCTCTAAGATTGTGTTAACTACGTTGAAAGCAAATATATCTTTATACTCAACGCCTGTAAACGATGTGGGCGAATTCTTAGTCATGCAGCCGGGGAAGTGTTTGATAAAACACTGGTGGAAAACCCACAAAACGTAGCTACAAGTAATAATTCAAATTTTTAATAGCCAGTAGTTGAGTTATTATCGGGTCGGGATGGGTAGATATTTTTCAGCCCGATGCGGTATTTAATTTGAAAAAAGAATCCCCGTGGGAGCAATGGATATTTAACGGGTTTTTGTATAGTGTCCCTTCGTATGCATTTCAAAATAAATCCCATGTTGTGAATTAAAAGAAACAGTTTTCTTATCTAATTTTGTTCATATTTTGGAGGTTCATCGAAACTAATGACATATTCTTTTGACCTAATATATACTAAGTCGGCGAATTCAAAAAACACCGTAAAAACTGTTGGACTTTAATGATAATTGAAAACAGAAGAAACAAAAAACAGCTAGCAAAACCAGCATCATATTCTTCAAGCCTAGCTATGTAACAATTAATCATTATACTAGCGGATACAGATTATAATCCAGAAATGAGTACAAATTCGTGGCGTAGCAAACTTCAGCTTGGACATAGCCAAAAGTAGTAAAACACACATGCTAAGTGACTATATCGTTGCGGTAAAATAGCATAATACGATATACTCCTCTCCTGTAAGATCGTGTATTTGGTACAAAAAATTGGGTATTTTTCTCCAATTTAGTGCACGGTAGTTGGGAATATTTGACCTAATGAATTAAAATATCAAGACTTTCTTGCAACAGATTTTCTGAGCTCATCTATCTCTTTGTATATTGGACATGATTTTTTTATTTCACTGCAATTTAATAATTTTCAACGCTGAAACTTGTTGAAATTATCATAAATCATATTTTATAGTACACAAAGTTTGTTGTAGTTGACGGGTATCACATCATTGCTCAAAACATTAGAGAACATTTAGAAACATTTTTTTCTGAAATCGTGCATAGCGACCAGAGTTTCACAACGTATTATTGAAGCCAATGAAGGACAAGGAAAATAGCTTGGAAATTATTTAGCTCAAAATAAAAATTTCAATATGAAAAATACTTGAAATATTTTCCATTTGAAAATCGTTGTCCAAATTTTGATCAAAACTTGTTCAAATTTTGTGCTCAAATGTTGGGTTCAAATCTTGAGCAAAAAGTTTGAGCATGTGACCGCACCTTAACACTCTTCTATTACCAATCAGTAGCGTATCAACGTTTATAAAAATCGACATAATCGAAATGACATAAAACACATGTTTTTTTAAAAAACACAAACTGAAAACAACAGTAGGCTTCTAAAAAACAGGACTCTTCAAGTCAATGCCGTTGCTGCTACAATGGCTGGCTTACAACTGCAATTAGCATACTTCAGTGCTTTATAACAGCTGTCCGCTCTTTTAAACCTTTCATGAGTTTCAACTTTCGTCCTAACAATAATTGCCAGCTAACAGTTTTGCCTTCGCTTTACACACAGACTCAGCTAGCTTCTCACCAACTTACCATTACATTCCCATTGTTACTAAATATTGCTTCATCGATTGATGAGGCTCGCAGCGATGTAATTTAATAAATAGTTCGGTTCATGGTTGCCCAGGGCACAGAATAGTTCCATGTGTGACACCATGTTGAAACGGAGCTTGTTATTGAGCTCCCGTTGTAGGTTTACATAACATTAAGCCAAGGGTATGTGTCCTGATACAAATTTAATCTCAGGCCTTTTTTATTTTCTCAAAAGACACCTTGCTATGGGTTGTGTATGGATTCAAACATCCTAAACTGTCCGAATGTCTTAAAATGTCCCAAATGTCTGATTTGCGAATCCCATGAATCTGTTATTGACTGATATATTGTTTGTTTCAAATTTTTCCAGTGAAACATACTTTTACGTGAGCATTCGAATTGCCATATGAACTTCTCGAGTCCATAATCTTATTACGAGAAATAAAATCGTTGAAATTTCGGTTTCAGATCAAAGCCAGACTCAGTGTTAAGCGGTCAGTAATTGGACGTAACTTAACTATGGCATAATTTAAATTTAGTTTTCACAAGCTCGTGTAAGCTCAGACACATATATATATAAACTAATGATTACCCACTCAAATCGCTATATATGAATTGAAGCCCCGATTTTGGAAGAACAAAATATATTACGATTTGTTATCATTTAAGTGTACTCCAAAATGACTATATATTTTAGGCAACCTTTCCGAAGGAAATATGTAGTAGATAACAAGGTTTATGGGATCATAATTAATTTCATTTTAAAGATTTTACGAAAAAGTTGAGGTATTTTTGAACGATGCACGTGTAGATTTAGTAAACTCTGATGCTAAAAGAATTTGATATGTATAATAGAATAAGAACAAAAAAATTCACCCACAAATATCGTTGCATCGATTTAACAACTGTTTTCAATTATTGTCCTGCAATGATTTCTACCTCATTGAGAAAACAAAGCTGTGACCAAGATATCAAAACCGTATAAAAAAGTGGAAAATATGCTATTCCCAACTACCGTTCTAGCTTTATTAATGTGCTAAATTGAAAAATACGCAATTTTGGTACCAAATCTTTACCCTTATATGAAAGAAACGTAACCCATTAGGCCGTTTTTCCGAAAAGTTGCCAGTTTCACTAGTTTTGGAAATGCCCAAGCTGAGGTTTGCGATGCCGTCGGAGCAAATGAATTTTTGCTCGTTTCTGCATTATAATCTTGGCATGACTAATATAATGACAAATTATTACATAGCTAGGCATGAGGATTCTGGTTCTGGTTTTGCTTGTATTTCTTTTTGTCTCCATTTTTTCAATTATCATTAAAGTCCAACAATTTTTACGGTAGTGGGGAATTAGCCGACCTAGGCGATCAGAATAAAATACTACTAAGCTAACAAAGTATATAGATACAAGTTGTAATATTGACTAACCTACTTTTATTAAACTATGCATAATTTTAAAAAACATATACGATAAGCAAAAATTTCCTAAACTCGTTGTTATGTCCAGCTTTAATAAAGGGCAAACAAATCAGAAAGGGAGTAAATACCACTTAGATCTGATTAAGCGCCTCGGTCGACGAAATCCCAACTACCGTTAAAATTCAACTTTAATTAATGTTACTTGAAAAACTAAAAAAAACAGAAAACCAAAAACTGGAAGCCCAGCTGAGTAACAAAACCACATATTAGCCGTCACAACATATAACTCAGAAACCGGTGCTGAAAACTCGCTTGGAGAGTCGCATCTTCAGTTTGCAGATGGCTAAAAGAACCGAACTATATCTTTGATACAAACTGGTATAATGGATAATGCTTCTTTTCGAAAAAGCTGTGGATTTGGTACAAAAATTGCGTATTTTCTCGAATTTCGTGCACTAAAGACCCAACGGTATTTGGGAATATTTAAGAAAACTGCGACTTTACCTAAAGCGCGCTAGAATTTTGCACTAGCGGTTGCCTCAAACACAGAGCCAACACATAGAACACAACATCTGCTATTGTTCAATAAGAGACAAACTGTGAACCCAGCCATATACTGCCCTCGTCCGAACATAGAAACTGCTTTAAACAAGGTAAAATGTCCAACCAAATTTAAATTCAAAGCACACGGCAGGTGACCATAGTCAAGCTATTATAAAGGCATATATACTCATAAATATATAAATAATACACACAAATATCTATGTGGACATTGTATAATATCGTGTCATTTGATGTCAATTGCTGTCATCACGCCATAATTATTGCCCTCAATGAGAGAGTGACAGTCAGTGAGCATTTGACCGCAGCCGCTGAGGTAAACACATTGGTGGATTAAACAGGAAATTCTCGGGGTATTTTTTGGTTTTAAAGGCAGTCTGTTCATAATAGCTGAACCTTGAGGGTTCTAGGAGCAAAAAGGCACTCCCATAGTTACTTGACAGCTTTCGTTTACGTTTGCCGCCAAGCTTGCCCATTGCGCGGCGGATACCGAATGACCTGCCCCCAGTTTTGGCTCGCGTTCCCAATTTACAACTAACTATTTTTCTACTTACGGCCGAGAGCAATAGTCCTATCCGTCGGGGTTACCCTCACTATACATGGGTGCCATCCCCCCAAATCAAAATTCTTTGCCGACGCCTGTACCCTATGCGAAATATCCAGCAACTACCATAAGGTGTTCATAGAATTTCCTTCGACAAATAGGTATAGAAATGTTGAAATGCATTTGAGCCGCTAAAACTTCTTAAGCAAAACATTGACTGAAATTTGCTTAGTTATCCAAAAACATATTATGTGTGAGTGTGGTGTTAAGGTGACCCCGCCAACCATTCTATTTTGTATTTTTGCATAAAATTTATTACGGAACGCTTTTTGGTCAATTAAAATTCGGCGTAAAACTGTTCGCGAACACAGCGCTGGCGATTCAAATCTAACCATTTTATGTTCGCGAAAATTGAAGTAAAATTACCCAAATTTTGAGAACGAAAATTTGTCGATTTGATTGTGACGTCACTTTTGCATTAAATATGTTCGCGAACACTGAATAACTCAAATTTAAATGATAATGTATTAGGGAACACAATTTCTGCAAGCTGAAATCGCCGAAATTCTGTTCGAACGCAAGGTCTAATTTCTATCACTTGAATTTGATTTTGCCAATTTTCGGAATGAAATTAACCCTGTTTTCCGTAACAAGAGTTTGCGATTCAATATAAGTAATGACACAATAGGATGGTTGGTGGAGTCACCTTAAGTTTACTCACGCATCACCGTAAGCATTTTTAGACGATTAAGCAATCCTGAAACAAAATCTATTGATTGTATTCCTTCAGACGAAAGGAAAAACAAAAATATATTACTAATCTGGTATTCCTTAGTTGTGTTTAGGTATTCTTGAAGTTATATAGTGCACAGCTTATTCTAAGTATATATTATATATACATACAAAATATTATGAGTTATTCGTGACATGATTAGATTTAGAAAACAGAACGATTTTTTGACACGGTTAATACAATTTTGTAAGAAAATGTTGACAATTTTTGTCAGGAGATTGTTTTACCTATGAACCGGCGTCACATTGCCATTGTCTGACTAATAGTCATTGTTTGTGGCAGGAACGAGCGTGGGTCACCTACGTCGCCCTCGGAGGTACGGACCTATAATGTTTTACAGAGCAATCGGTGAACAATGCCCCATCTGAGCCTACAAAAAATTGGAATATGGACATTTTGCCTAAAAGTTTAAATATCAAACTTGTCTTTAAACTGAACACTCAAATGCGAAAGTTTAACAACTTTTTATATATTTGAATTCTGAGTGTCACAGAAGAATTCTCCCTGGTGAGGACTTAAAAATTTGGCGGTGTCTGTTTCTGTCTGAATATTTTTGATGTGACATGCAGTAAATCAATTTCTGATTGGTAGATCAAGTCACCCTATAACTCATTCGAAAGCTTGAAAGATCTATTTGGGACACCTAATTGGCATAAACCGATTCCCACCCTTTCCCTTTAAAAAAGGTTACGAAGGTGTCCGTGTAGGGTCCTTAGGAGTCCCAGCGAAACGATATGAAGGTATCTTGATAATCACACTGGTGCGACTATGCCGTAGTTGGGCTCATTTTGTTCAGACAGTTTCGGTCTATAAAGCTATGGTAGCGCATTCTTGCCCGAGTCTCTTGCGGCGGAGCTGGGTCAAGTTGTGTTTTACATGTGGTTTGGAATCCCGAAGACACTACATTGGGCATAAGTATCTCCTCAACCACTGAAGGATTCGGCTTCGGATCGTAGAAAACAAAGCTCAATATAGTTTTGTGCGGTGTGTTGCTGTTCAGCTGACCTTCACAACAGGGTTGTGTCAAGATGTGTTTTAAATGTGCCCTTGCGATCTCGAAGACAGTTTGTCATACCTCCTGATCACTAAAGGATCTCGCTCGATAGTCACCGCCCTGGCGATCAGACAAGTCCAGTCTTGATGTTGACCTCTGTAAGAGACCTTCGTGTGACGTTAATTGACAAAAAGGACTAGCGCAAAAATTAGACCAAGAATACTGATCATATTCTTGCATATCAGATATCATTTCACCCATGAAAAACGCAGTGTGGGAATTAACTGAACATATTCTAAAATTATTGAATGTAAATGTTCAATTTTGAACACTAAGCAGCCATTAGCCTTTTCCTATTATTATGGCATGAAATGATAAATGTTCTTGTGTTTGAAATAGGGCCGCACTCTGCACGCTCCTCCTATACACACCTAGAAGAGCCCCTGAATGTTGTAAGAAAGATGGCTCGTGTGTTGAAAAGGCGCTCGTGATTGAAGAATACATTCGGTGACGTATCTGATGGTCTGTTCGTTGTAGTGTGTAACTTCGTCAAGTACAGAAAGTGTACTCGACCACGGCGAGCCAAAAATGCTTAGCCTTTCCAAAGCAGTTCTTCAGCTCCAAATTCTTCCAAAAACAGTGCCACACTCTAAATGACACTGTGATACATTCAGCACACATAGTGGTTAAAATATGGTATGTTCAACTCAATGGTCTAACAAAACACGCCCCATTTTAATTACCCTGAGACTACGTCCTTAACGCTGCAACCAACTGTTATCATGGCGAACAATCACTCAAACCAGTTTCAAACCGAAATGCTTCACGTTTTGCTTTTGAATTGAAACAAGCCAATAAAGGCTTAATTGCATCGACTGGCGTTAGTTTGGAACTACAATAAAACCATTTGAGTGAGATATTTCGATGTTATACAGATCGTGATGAACCAAACGCAATTACTTTCTGACAGCCATAAGCTAATCACGCTCGTTTTGATGGGTTCTTTATCATTGCTTCCTACTACCACCACGGGGAACACCAATTAGTAGTCAGTCACAACGCTTAGATCCATTAAAAGCCAGTCTATGAGGACGTTGGTTTGCAAAACAACCACTATTGACATTGTTGGGACCACTTCAGGTGCAACAACACACGAATTGCAGATAATCATTGGATCTGCCATAGTATCTACTCTTGGCCGCGATCGAGGCTAAAATCCTGGCCGGCCCACACGGTCGAAGTTTTTGGGTGGCATCAAAAAATGGAATCCTCAGGCATCCCGGTTCATACCCGGGTACTGTAGAGTGGGAATTTTTACTATAACTTTTGTATGAAGCGCGAAAGATCAAGTCGGTGTCATTTTTGCATGGAGAAAAGTGATGAAAATTTGTGGAATTTTGGAAAATTTACAGAGATTTATCTAGAAATAAATACTATATAATCAGGGGGACTCCCACACGTCTACCGAAAGAGGCCACCATAACCCTCAATTTTGCCCCCTTCCCACACTTTTGGCTTTGCCCTCATTACTTCTCAACAGAGTGTCAACGCTCATGTACATAATGCTGCTAAGAGTTATTTTTAAGCTTTACAACTGTACCAAAGCCTCCAAACAAGCATATCAGTAAGGAAGTTTAGAGTTATATGCTAAATATAAGTCTCCGACAAGTCACTTTCCAAAAATATTCTGAAAACACCTAAAACAATTATTATGACATATCGCCTTCAAGTGCTAAACAACAATTCCAGAACCCCAATTTCAGATGAAATCATGACAAATTATTGTTGTTCGCGGTTCGAATTATAGTTCTCATGGTTTTATGCTACGCTTATTTGTATTCGTATTAAGAACCATATAATGTAAGATATCATAAATGGTCAAGATTGTAAATGGATTGTCCTGTCATAAAAGGCAGTATGTATTTATAACATATGTAAATACCAGGGCTTTACGCAAAGAGTTGGAACCCAAACTTTTGTATGGCTTCTCCAGGTGATGCCCTCAAAGCTATTTTTGACTTGATCCCATGTCACATTGACGGACCCTGCAAGTAGATTCAAGGACACTTACTTTTACTGACGAGGGAATTCACTCTAAACTGCTTGAATGGATAAGTAATTACATCAACGCTAGTTGATCGCTGTATATATCTATATAATTTATATACATATATATATATATGTATGTATATTTATGTTATATATAACATATATATCTATATAACATATATATAAATAAATATGTTATATATAGTGGTTATATACCGAACTTTTCCAATCCAAATTACCTCGAGATGGAGCTGGGTGAAAATTTTGTCAGTACATGGTGCCACTGGGACTGTTGGGTTATCACTTTATTTGACCCAAGAACAGTTATGCATTATAAGAGAGCGACACCACGATATAAGCCTCTTGGATGTGCCGTTGTTTTGTCATCGTTTGAAGTCGTTGGTGCGCAAACTGAAATGGATCGTTGGATATGTGGCAGATGTGAAGTGGAACACGTTATAGCTTGCGGATCCTGTTTACAGGCAGGGTTGGCTTGCGGATCCCGTTTACAGGCAGGGTTGGCTTGCGGATCCCGTTTACAGGCAGCGTTGGCTTGCGGATCCCGTTTACAGGCAGGGTTGGCTTGCGGATCCCGTTTACAGGCAGGGTTGGCTTGCGGGTCCCGTTTACAGGCAGGGTTGGCTTGCGGATCCCGTTTACAGGCAGGGTTGGCTTGCGGATCCCGTTTACAGGCAGGGTTGGCGTTTCGGGTCAAGCATTAGTTTACCCCTTCCTTTGGCCATTAAATTTAATGTATTGGGATTTTTTTGGGAAAAAACGTGTGTTTTTCCGAATTTATTTTGTAAAAATGAGCCTACAAAATCCGAGTAAATACTGTAGAGACCAGAAGGCTCAGAAAATAACAGTGGGATTGAGCAAATAATATATCTGAAAATAAAAACAGTAGTGTATTTTCATTGACGTTGTGTAAATTTAGAACTTTGTGTCAGGAAAAATGTCAATAAATCTATTTGTCCCAGGGCATGAACGGATTTTGAGACATCTTCCGGAAGGGCTAAGTTTAGCTTTAGCAATATTGTACAAATGCATTCGCACTGTTTGCCAGATGCGCCAATAGGCACTACTCCGGCGCATACGGTTTTACATACCGAAGTACTCTGAGGATACAAATTAATTTGGGAGCTCAAACTTCTACTACTTAAAACTATCCTTGGGTAGACAAGTTATCCCAACGATGTAAACAATTGTGCGTACGGCTGGATTAGCCCATCCTGCAATGGAATCGAAAGTGTAATCATTAATGAAACATTGCTTCACACTCAAATTTAATTCCAATAATATAATATTTTCCGCCAGTCAACCAACACACCGTATCAGTTTACAAAACATTTTAGCTTGATTAATTAGGCAATGCCTACAAAGCTTCAGTAGCCAAATAGACGAGTTTCTATCTCTGTCCGTTGTTATAAAAGGTGTTGATTTCACTATTTTGCCCATCCTCCAGACACTGACTGGTTCTCCAAACAAACTTTGCCAGAGAAACGAAGCAGTTTATCCGTCTACATTTTATACTCGTAATGCAAAGTTACATATTTCTGGCTAAATATTTAAACTGACTAATATACATCAAAAATAATTTAAATATGTCCATATATTTGAAAAATACACATTAAATATATGTAGTATATATAAATATATATTAAAAAATATATAATTTAAATATATCATTAAAATTACTTAATAATTATAACGTAATAATTATTTAATTATCATATCCACCCTATTAATTATTGTTAATCTAAGTAAAATGATTATTATAAAAATCAGATTTCTGATTCGATATGTAAAAATTTACAAATTATGTCATTTTTGTGCTATCCAATACATATATATTTACCAATTCTGAGTAGACTTACTTATTTGTTTGTTTGAATAGAAATTCGTCTCCGCCACAAGACGGGAAGAATATTGAATTTTGTAGGGCAGATACTGGTCGTCGGGGCCAAACTCGTTCCACAGATTATTCGGTGAAATGATTGATTTTCCACCTTTTCGACAAAAACATATATGCTACACATGGATATTCAGGATTTCTCAGCGGAAACACTACAACCGCCAGGAAACACTCATAATTGGAGGTCATTTTGAGCTGTCTTTGAGTGTGCACGTGTACATCTGGTCGTTTCCCGATTTGGTTACCAGACTCACCATTGAACCCCAAATCCACATCAGGTAAGGTCGCAAATATGACTAAAATGCTGAAAACCAAAAATTTGTTTTCCTGGCAACTGAAACGAATAATACCAGGCATGAAATTCTTCGTTCGCCTGATATCAAGTTTTAACTTTTAGCTCAAACCAGACAATATCTAGGAATTGCTTAAACCTAAACATAATCTAATTCTACCTCATTTTCGTTCCATTGTGAGCGCGCTGTGACGAAGCTTTTGCTAATGTTTTAAAAATATATTTGAAATTTTAGACATTACTTTTAGTATTTGATATATTACCTTAAAGTTCCCAAATAATTTCAATCAAATAATAAAGGATTAACATTAGGTCAAACATGAAATTAAAGCAGGAGCTGGTCAACCAAATGATACTGTCATCTTCTAATCCGTAAAAGATTAAATATGTCAGGTTAGTAAGTTTTGGAAGCAAAATCGTTGTATATAAATCCAACAATGTGATATACAAAGCATAGATGTGAGTAGACGTATCTGGTATGCTAGAACGCAGGACGTAGTAGAGTTGAGAATTCCTGCAGACGGCTTGGCCCGGCACGTACGCCGGAACCGGTAGGCTGACACCCGGTTGCGAACGGGCCAGGCCTCAATGTTGCTGATTCAGACCGGACTGGACCGACCTCAATTTTCAACCGGGCGGTCGAGCCGAAAATATTCGGTTCGTTCTCACCTCAGTCAATGACCAAATGATTAGTACACGGTTCGACAATCTTTTGTTAATTTTATGAATTTCTTAGCGGGCATCTTTCCCTCTCTCCTTTATACTGAGTTTGCTTACACACGACTACAAAAGTGTCGAACCGCACCAAAATTTTGCAGATTCGGCCCAGGCCTACCTCGGTTTCCAAACTCGATTTCGGTCCGTTCTCAGCTCTATTACGTAGACAGGCAAAGAGGTAGTATTGTTGGCGTTACGAGTTTAGGCTCGGCTTGGTTCAAGCCGATTGGAGCCAAAAAGACCAGCCTGCAGGAGCCGAGTCTGGTATGTCTGGCAAAGCTGCGCTCTGCTTTTAAAAGCTCTTTTCAAAACCAACAATCATAAGAATTGATGCCAGCTAACACCAAGAACAGTAGGGGATACAAGGCCTTAGGTCATAAAATCGCTAAAAGCATCCATGTGAACTTCTATCGTGGGTTTGCATATTATATGTTCTCTCTAATATTCGGGAATCGTATTGTGTAACAGCTTTTGAGTGTCGAGGCGAGCTTGGATTGCTATCGGCTGAGATGATCTGAGCAACACCGAACATGGTTCAGGAACAGCACAGCCGAGTGGGAACTTTGAATTTTGGCTTTTTCTGACAAGTATCACAAGTTAAATTTAAATTCGTAATATTTATATATATATGAAACAGTTAAGTCGCGAATAAACAGCCATTATCTATTTGTAAAATTCGAAATTATCAGTTTGTGCTCACACATTATATACTGGAAATTTGATAAGTATAACTTTAAATCAGATGTAAGTACCGTTCGGGTCTTTTTTCATAGTTTCCTCCAGCAAATTCAAATTATATTTTACATTGCCATCATGAAAACAAAACACATTTTATATTGAAACCAAAAAAGAACCACTTCAGGACGGCAATGCACGGGGGCATAAAAGCAAGCAAATAATAACATGGAGTTTGGACTGAAGACAATTTTGGAATGACAACCAAGTGCCCATACGAACCTTACCGGGCACGGTACAAACGAAGAAATTAAAACCAGAAAAAGGGCCACCATCTCTGACCGCAAACGAAAAGCTTCAACGATAAAAGCTTTCCAATAAATTTAGCAAAGGAGCTAGTTCTGATTTTGAGTGATCTATCCAAGTTTAGATAGAATAATAATACGAAAGTACCACCAAACATAAGAGATCGGATGCCAGTGAAGAAGGATTGAAAGAGACAAGAACGATGGCGGTACGTATATAGATTCTCATATAGAAATGGGAAATATTTCAACAATAATGTGAGTGGAAAGCCTTTATTAGATCACAATTTATATACGACCAGCTCAAATAGAAATAGCGATTGAAAACAGAAGACGGAGTTAGCAATTGTTGTCCTACAATAAACAGAGGATTTGAAATTAGATTAGATAATAACATACGTAGTTTGTTATAAATTACTTAACAGTAAATTACTTAAAAATTGTACTAAATTTTCCACAAAAGACATAAAGACGTGTCTTAGACATAAAATAATCACCGCTGGATTTAAATATAGTAATTAATTCAAAATTCATTTTTCTAGAACACTAATATCCATATAATATCCATACATTTAATCATAATATTGCTTGCAACCATACGCATATAGAATCTATTCCAGGCAAATTAGCTTAAAAATAAGATGAACCTCATAATGTGTCAAATTTTGAAATAATTTTTTTTCTACAATAATTCCTTTTAAAACCAATGGAAAGGCTTGAAACAATTATTTTTTAGATGAAACAATTTGTTGCTTCCAACTATTGATATGGACTATATTGATTCGGTTCAAACTTTCACAGCACATGTGTCCTGGCTGCACACTCATGCAATCAATATCGCCAATTCAGGCGCTTCAACGGAATAGCGGGCCCAAATCATCTACTTTAGGCTAATATAAGTCAAATTATGCTGGTTGCGGAATCGTTTGACATTCGGCTGCCCCTTCCCTGTTTCCACCTCACGAGAACACACATATCAGTATTGATATAAGCCTAAAGATTTTGATGCCATCATAGCAAAAACATCTAGTTTCTGCTATGATTGAGATTATGATCAGTCAAAGAGATTCTAAGCAGAGTTAAAAACACAACAGTCGGGGTTAGTGGGCAAGTATACATAAAAGGATTCCCGCTCCCATTGCTATATGAGTTCGAAAACACATCCTCAACTTTTCTAAGAAAGCAAACTATGTGCGACTGCAGTCTAACAACTACGGAAATAAGAGTATGGCCGCGAAATCGTGGTCGGGCAACACGATTGTGATTTATGTCAAAATTGCTAGTTTTGTTTAGTTTTGCTTTAGGATTTTTGATCAAAAGTATCGACTTCATATGCGCTTGTTAATTATATTGCCAGTTTTACTAAAGGACAACCTGCGATGATCCTCGCATTTACTGTTACATCTCTTTCCAAGTATTTTATCGCCGGGTTTAGAAGCGTGGCAGCTGATAAAACAATCCACGATCTGCTGGGTTCCATAACGACTTGTATTTTAAGACCTCGGTTAAAACATATATGACCATTGGATGAGTATTAGCAGATGTGATGAAGCTCGGAATTTACCTCAAATCATACTCCAAATCAACTGTTGGTTTCCGATAACAAACATGGGTTTTTAATTTTTTAAACCTTATCATAACGTCACGTCACTCAGTTAGATTTAGGCTCCACTAAGTGTAACCAAGCACTTATTGTTCATCCTAGCCCCTCATGTTTCCCAGACAAATACCGTGGCATTATATGACAACTGATATATTTAGTTTTAAAACCAACGTAAGAACAAATCTTCACTAAGCCAAAGGCTACCAGCATCACACGACCCCAAGGGGATATCGTTAGAAAATTTGAAAGCCGTATGACTCGAATTGGTAATGAAGTTTGCGGAAACACACAGACATCATAATTGTCGTCCGTCAGCTAGTCACCGGATAAGTATCAAAAGTTTTGGCTCTTAATATGCTAACCAACCGGTCACACAATGGCCACGTGGAGCCTGGACGGAATAATATTATAAAACGAGTCTGGCGTCTCGTTCAATGCTTGATTAACGCAGACCAGATTAAGCAAAGCACTCATGCACTATGATCGACTATTATAGTCGATTGAGATAATATAGGCGATATATGTTAGGTATATATTGGGACCCGGGACCGTGAGCCATCATACAGGACCCGCCCGATGCTATTCCGAAAAGTTGAGCCAGGAATCATATCTAAATTAACACATGAAAATGGGTTGACACTGTGTTGCAACATTAAGCAAGAACAATAGATTTGTAGAATATTAAGGACGAGCGGCGTATGATATTGCATTAAACCTTTAGTTCTTAAACTAACGTGTATTTCGCACAGCTTTGAATAAAGTTTTGGAAACTTGAACCTGGGTAGTTTTGGCGTGAACCTCTTAGGATAGCCACTACGCTATACACGAGCTGTTGCTCAATTGTTTAATGAATCTCACAAAACGAGCAAAAAACAGTCGTGAAGGACGCGGTCACACGAAAAACTCGCTTAGTGGATCGCTTCGCAATGTACGTTATGACAAATGTCTCATTTTCAGAACGAAATGGCTAAATATAAATTTCGCTTGAAACAATGTTCAATTCTTATCGAACGTTAGTCTTGGCAAATTTATAACTGCGGAGCGCTTATGTTGCAACTTGAACAGTGAAAGTTCTAAGAGCAACTTTAATAGTTTCTAGGTAAAAGACATATTAGTCACACGAAATGCAATTTCATCGCAAAACAAAATTATATATGTATTAACTGACAATATTTCAATATATAATTACTTGCAATATATAATTATAGATCTAGTATGTATTATATTAACTAATGATGGTATTGGTCCGAAAAATTTTGTCAGATCGCATTACTAATATTGACTTTTAATTAGAATCGTGGTTCTTGAAAAGAAGTAAAACTGCTCAAAACAAGTCCCGTTATATGGTAATAATATTTTTGCAAAGAGATTGTCAGAATATACAAAAGTGAGAATGCAGCAAGTTTGTAATACCACTCTGGCGAGCGGGGAAACTAGTGAGTCTTCAGTTTTGCTTTAAACATAGTCACGTCAAGAGTACTAAAATATGTAAACAAAAAGAAGGATTTAGTCGTAAGAGTCCATTATCTCATATAATTTTAGGAAAGATTTCATTTTTCGTAAATTTAGAAAAACACAATTCTTGTACTAAACCATCATGTGTAAGGGAGCCACTGTAGGATTATAGAATTATTGATATATAATACACAAATATATCTTTACTGGTCGAGATGAATGGGCAGGTCTCACAAACGTGAGGCACAATCCTGGTCCACATTATCCTCTTAGGCAAGAGACCAGGGCCACGTTGCCGCAGGGTATTCGCCTGGAAATAGGTGCGAATTTGTTGGAGACCCAAACACTGCCTCCGTGTTGGATTCGGAATCACCTTAACATATGTGCTCGGGCATTGCCGGTTTCAAATGTCATGAAACGAGAAATTTCACCAGCCGAACTCTTAGATAACTTAAAGACTTTTCAATATAATATAAGTTGAAATATCAAGACTGTGATATGATCCACACAATTATAACCATTTCAACCGCAACAAGTATATTTTGTATTGAGTATATATAATCACGTTTTTTCAACGTCGATAATGATTTTAGAAAGTGATGATGCCGTAATCAAACTAACCTAAACTTACTCACCAATTATTTAATAAATATAAGGTCGTCTTCACGTTGCGACAGATAGACATGCACATTTCTATAGGATCACAACTGGATGATGAGGTGGCGATAAAAAAATTATGTACGGGAATTCCAAAATTTGGGTCGGAACGTGACAAATCGGGTCGAACGTAATGTCAACACAGCCTAAAACTAACTGGGACTGGCCGCCAGAGGCCCTTTCGCATCCTAGCCATAGTTCCACTTGGTGATTTCATATCCTACTCGTGGTAGACCCCAAACTTTCTACCAAGCACTTAGAATTAGTTTAGCATCCATCTTCGGCCGTGTTCACATTGCTTTCGATCTGGTCCGAAAAGGGTTTAGCATCCATCTTCGGCCGTGTTCACATTGCTTTCGATCTGGTCCGAAAAGGGTTTAGCATCCATCTTCGGCCGTGTTCACATTGCTTTCGATCTGGTCCGAAAAGGGTTTAGCATCCATCTTCGGCCGTGTTCACATTGCTTTCGATCTGGTCCGAAAAGGGTTTAGCATCCATCTTCGGCCGTGTTCACATTGCTTTCAATCTGGTCCGAAAAGGGTTTAGCATCCATCTTCGGCCGTGTTCACATTGCTTTCGATCTGGTCCGAAAAGGGTTTAGCATCCATCTTCGGCCGTGTTCACATTGCTTTCAATCTGGTCCGAAAAGGGTTTAGCATCCATCTTCGGCCGTGTTCACATTGCTTTCGATCTGGTCCGAAAAGGGTTTAGCATCCATCTTCGGCCGTGTTCACATTGCTTTCGATCTGGTCCGAAAAGGGTTTAGCATCCATCTTCGGCCGTGTTCACATTGCTTTCGATCTGGTCCGAAAAGGGTTTAGCATCCATCTTCGGCCGTGTTCACATTGCTTTCGATCTGGTCCGAAAAGGGTTTAGCATCCATCTTCGGCCGTGTTCACATTGCTTTCAATCTGGTCCGAAAAGGGTTTAGCATCCATCTTCGGCCGTGTTCACATTGCTTTCGATCTGGTCCGAAAAGGGTTTAGCATCCATCTTCGGCCGTGTTCACATTGCTTTCGATCTGGTCCGAAAAGGGTTTAGCATCCATCTTCGGCCGTGTTCACATTGCTTTCGATCTGGTCCGAAAAGGGTTTAGCATCCATCTTCGGCCGTGTTCACATTGCTTTCGATCTGGTCCGAAAAGGGTTTAGCATCCATCTTCGGCCGTGTTCACATTGCTTTCGATCTGGTCCGAAAAGGGTTTAGCATCCATCTTCGGCCGTGTTCACATTGCTTTCGATCTGGTCCGAAAAGGCGTCCACTATTTTATCGGATCTGAATTTGATAATGTAGTGTGAAACAAATACATACACATATATACATATACGGTAGGTATACAATTTTGCCGATTCGCTGCGGATTGGATCAGATGTTTAATTATTTTACTACGAGCGGTATCCATGTATTAGTAGCTCAAAAGCTTATGTTATAAAAATGTGCGCGGAAATCGCTATGGTATCGAACGCAATCTCAACACGGCCGTATGCTAAAATTAGCTCGATGATAGGTTTAAATATGCTATCCTTGGCAAAACACAAATCTATCGTTAGTAGACTTACCGTTGGTTCGGCAACTTCGAAGAATCAAAGGAGCAGCTCCGATTCCTAGTGAGGCGTAGGGTGAGGGCCGGGCCAATGGTTCCATTGGTCGTAGCACATTGTTGGCGTTTATCTGGTCTTCAGATAATTCTACAAACAAACAAACATATATAGTAAATTTAAACATTTATATAATATAAGTAAACGATAATGTGCCAAAACAAATCTAAACACAAATAACGATCCGAGATTTAGACTCATACATCTGTTATGAAATCTGGTTATAAACAAACTAGAATCAATTTATGAACACACGGTAATACCATATAAATATAATAATTAGAACAAGGACAATTAAATTTAGCTTCCTGAGTTTAATAAACCTTGACTTGCCCTCCTCAATTTAATTTTTGTGAAAAAGTTCAAAAATCCATCGAACAAAATTAAAATCCATAATCCTTGATAAATATTTGTTGTTGGATAAATGATGACAAATCCAGTCGCGCGGATATCGTTGATGGTTGGGTGAAACGACGATGATTTAGAAATTTGGCTAGTTACATATATACAATAAATAATGTAACTCAAATAGTAATCTGAACCATTTAGAATCTTTACCAGGGAAACCATGAGTGAGCCAGGGTATTTTAGTGGGAGCGAGCAAGTTTTATAAAGACTGTTTCAACAATTCAAAGCATCGGACGGTCTGAAGGAGTCCCAGGAACACTGTTCCATTCTAAAAAAGGTTATCCAATTTATAACAAATACGTTAAAATAGATGGCCTCATCGTTTTCAAAATCCTGAGAAAACATTATAACCGAAGACTTAACAATTGGACTAAAAACCGTAAAATCGTTTCCGGGGGCGATGGTAACTAAAGAATACAATGACCATTTGACACGGCGTATGCCCGTCATAAAAACGTCTGATTAAATTGCGTCAACCTTTTTCAGAAACTATAATGTTATATTTCTTTTTAACGATCATTTAAAATACGACAATATATGGAAACCGTATGCCAAAACACGGCGCGGATATCTCTTTAAAAGTTCCCGAGAGGTTTAGAAAAACTGGCACTCGAAACAAGTGACAGGGTAATATTTATCAGTGGGAAAACAGATAAATGTTTATTCGCACAGAGACATAACCAGAAAGTTCCATGAGCGACAGAGCCACACCCAGCAGCAGATCTGAGGGATAGCGTTGACAAATTTTTTTGTATGATTTTTCCCTTTGATTAAAGCGTCTCCACAACTTTTTCTGGAAAGTGATGGAGACTTTCCAGTCTGACATCTCTGAACCATCTGTGATATTGCCACAAAAATTAAGGTAAAGTAAAGCTCAATTTTTGGTGCCACCCATTTTTGGTCGGAGCCCGATCCCTTAAGACAAAGTCGTGTGTACGCCCCTGATAACTGATGTATTTACCATTCAGCTTAAAAGTCCAGAACTAAGGCTCGATTCAAGGGTTTAACCCTCATCTGTTGGAAACATACTATTAAATCCACACTTGATATCGAAAAGAAAAACAGCCTTTGATAGAGAAAAAAATGCCGACAATAAATATAAATAATTCGGAAGGCTCATAGAGCAAATTTTGCCTACCATTTGCCCGAATAAATATTTGAATTCCGAAAAATATAAATTTTATGCATGAAAATTTCAAATATCAGAATCAAATCCTTCCGACCAAAAACTAACCTAGATTTAGGTCACTAGGAAAAACAATGTCAACAAATTCTTTGTTATATAAAACTAAAAATTTTCGACAACTATCTATTTAATCTATTCATAGATGCGGGTGGTCCAATCCAAACGACTAACCAAATTCTGAAATTTTAGTATGGTATCGATCTAAATTTAGCTAGTCCCATAGTTACTCCAACGCTCATAGATGCGGGTGGTCCAATCCAAACGACTAACCAAATTCTGAAATTTTAGTATGGTATCGATCTAAATTTAGCTAGTCCCATAGTTACTCCAACGCTCATAGATGCGGGTGGTCCAATCCAAACGACTAACCAAATTCTGAAATTTTAGTATGGTATCGATCTAAATTTAGCTAGTCCCATATTTACTCCAACGCTCATAGATGCGGGTGGTCCAATCCAAACGACTAACCAAATTCTGAAATTTTAGTATGGTATCGATCTAAATTTAGCTAGTCCCATAGTTACTCCAACGCTCATAGATGCGGGTGGTCCAATCCAAACGACTAACCAAATTCTGAAATTTTAGTATGGTATCGATCTAAATTTAGCTAGTCCCATAGTTACTCCAACGCTCATAGATGCGGGTGGTCCAATCCAAACGACTAACCAAATTCTGAAATTTTAGTATGGTATCGATCTAAATTTAGCTAGTCCCATAGTTACTCCAACGCTCATAGATGCGGGTGGTCCAATCCAAACGACTAACCAAATTCTGAAATTTTAGTATGGTATCGATCTAAATTTAGCTAGTCCCATAGTTACTCCAACGCTCATAGATGCGGGTGGTCCAATCCAAACGACTAACCAAATTCTGAAATTTTAGTATGGTATCGATCTAAATTTAGCTAGTCCCATAGTTACTCCAACTCACATAGATGCGGTGGTCCAATCTAAACGACTAACCAAATTCTGAAATTTTAGTATGGTATCGATCTAAATTTAGCTAGTCCCATAGTTACTCCAACGCTCATAGATGCGGGTGGTCCAATCCAAACGACTAACCAAATTCTGAAATTTTAGTATGGTATCGATCTAAATTTAGCTAGTCCCATAGTTACTCCAACGCTCATAGATGCGGGTGGTCCAATCCAAACGACTAACCAAATTCTGAAATTTTAGTATGGTATCGATCTAAATTTAGCTAGTCCCATATTTACTCCAACGCCACATTTACCTGCCTCCAATGAGGCTCTGACCCTCCTAAGTTAAATTCAGCTTTTCCCATGAAGGCTTGGCATTCCCATACAACCCGTTTGATGCAGGCTTAGGAATAACTTGGTTCAAAAAAGAATTATTAACAAAAATTAGACAAAATTTAGCAAAATCGGGAAAAATTATAGCAAAATTTTGTGAAAATTATGGGCTTCCTAAAAATTTATAGCATTTATTCACCCATGACTTACCGCCTCCCCCGTGCTGCCTTCTCCCCTTCCTCGCCGGAATCAAATACCGCCTAAGCCGACGGACCTCGCGTTCCTATTACCTAGCCCTTCTATAATATTTGTGGGTTCCTAGGGCATACAACGAACGGTGAATATACACAGCTTAGAATCGATATTTTGCGAATTATTATTGTTATTCTGGAGTGGTATGGGTGTAAAGTAAGAAGAGGCACGCAGAAACCCCAGTTCAACGTTACAAGATCCGAAATTAGAGAATTCCAAATCAGTTGGGTTCCACACCAAATACGTATTATTTTCCTATTTGCGCATTTCTGAAGACCTAATATCTTCAAATTAGAGAAAACGGCTTTCTCTAGAATATCGGGTCCGTCTGGAACGAAACAGATATCATTCTCTCGCAAAATTTCGAGCTCTTCTGGGTTTGATTTTCATTGATAATTCTTGCTCTCAGTGATGAAACACTAGTTCTTGCAAAAATTGAGTCTATGTTTTCCATGTGTTTTCCAAAGTTCTGTTGAGAAATTAAATATTTGATTAAATCACGTAAAACAAATTTTTCAATCAATTGGTTTTAATGTTAATACAAAGTGTTTTAGCAGCGCTTTTGAACGAATTTATTAATTAGTTTAGGGACTCCATTCAGCGTTTTGCAAGACACCCGTTTAGATAACAGTACGATTCTTTCATAACCGCGGGCGAAATTCGGCACAATCTGTTTATATTGTCCGGGACAAATCTTAATCAATGTTTGTCAGAACTAAGGCACGACGGCATTGCTTGACAGTGCACGCACTCAGCAAAATTCAGCACAATCTGTTTATATTGTCCGGGACAAATCTTAATCAATGTTTGTCAGAACTAAGGCACGACGGCATTGCTTGACAGTGCACGCACTCAGCAAAATTCGGCACAATCTGTTTATAAGTCCGGGACAAATCTTAATCAATGTTTGTCAGAACTAAGGCACGACGGCATTGCTTGACAGTGCACGCACTCAGCAAAATTCGGCACAATCTGTTTATATTGTCCGGGACAAATCTTAATCAATGTTTGTCAGAACTAAGGCACGACGGCATTGCTTGACAGTGCACGCACTCAGCAAAATTCGGCACAATCTGTTTATATTGTCCGGGACAAATCTTAATCAATGTTTGTCAGAACTAAGGCACGACGGCATTGCTTGACAGTGCACGCACTCAGCAAAATTCGGCACAATCTGTTTATATTGTCCGGGACAAATCTTAATCAATGTTTGTCAGAACTAAGGCACGACGGCATTGCTTGACAGTGCACGCACTCAGCGATATAGTAAAACGGCAGCGTCTCATCTGGCTTGGTCATGTACTGCGAATGAAACCTGGCTGGTTTTATAAACTGGTATTTCTTTTTCGCCACATGCCGATTCTAAGCAACCACATTAGAGGCGTGTGGACGAATTGTCTCTAACATTTCATGGCTTAGATGGTCATGCGGCGCGTCCCCGATGGTGATGAAGGTGGGTACATGACGAATGGACAAATCGAGTTCAAAGGGAGATGGCGCCAAGGATCGGCGGGGTCCGGTAAGATACCAATATGGTACATATATATACTAGTCGGTAGTGGAACTACATTTGTGAGTGGAGCTTGGGATGTGGCATTACGAATGTACCCAATTTTATGTTCTTGTAACTACATTGCATAGGTCATAGGACTTTATCATTTGTAAAAATATTATATTTGAATTCTTCGACCCAAAAAATCCTATAATGGTTTGATCGAAACGATTCTATTTCTATAAATAACATAAATATTGCAAAATTCTGTATTTTAGCTGCATAAGCTTAACTAATTAGCTAATTACTAATTAACCACTCAAAATTGTTTAATCCCAAATAACAGGTGCACACTGACATAATAGGCTTTCAAACAAAAAAGTTTTTTTAAAATCGGTTCAGCGGTTCTTGAGATCCATGAAAGACGAACGGACATCGACTTTTTTGCTCCCAGACAGAAAATAAAAACGCTTCGCTCGATCGCCTCGCTTCGCTCAAAAAATATATTTGGGCAGTCCCTTCCCCCAAAAATTTAGCAAGTTGGTCAATTAGGTATGTATATATAGAAACATGTCTGGGAGACAGGCATGTTGGTGGATCCCAAGAAATCTTCCAAGGTGGTCAAGCGTGATACATAAATTCACGATAACTGGAGTGAACATAATCGTACAGCGGTTGTAAGATGGCACTCGGCCCGACCATCACCTGATTTTCTTCGATGGTACCGAGTTACATGCGAGGTTGTCTTACCCTTCTGGTTATATATAAATTAGGCTTTCTTTGGCCCAAATACACTTGAGGGGCTATACATTATATATATCGCTAGAAAAAAAGAACAGCTTAGAGTGGGGGTTCGGGGAACGACGGGTTCCCGAAGTAGGCTTAGGCTTAGTGTATGTCTCATATATGGACCTTAGCTTAGGCTTAGTATATATATTGAGAACGACATGGCCTGCGTTTTATTTCCACTCCTAAGTGTTACTTTGGTCCTCTCTTTTTGTAGAAATTGCACATTTATATACTTGTCATACATGATAATAAGAGGTAGGGGTACGCTCATAAAGCTCGGACACCCCCCGCCCATCCCCAACCGAGACCTCGACGACCATTCCCCCAACAAGCCGTCCAACCACCATGGCCGCGATGCAGGCACCGACTGACTACCTCTCACCCCACCTCCAGCTGACCCACCTGGGTTGCCGAAGGCGACAACCCCCCCGGGGGAGTCCCGGCTACCCCCCTCCCTGCTAGGTGCTAGGACCATGTATGATATTCGTATTCTCACGGAATTTTCATTCTCTAGAATATTTAATTTTGCCTACCTATGAGCCTTCACTTCTGCCAAATTGTTTCCATGTTTGAAAATCCGAAAACACTCTCTGCAGTTGTTTAATTTACTCAAAAGTCACGCCGCAGAAGAGGAAAAATTAATAGCTGCTCTATTACTTGGGGTAAACTCAACGGTTCATATAAAGAGTTTAACATAATTATATATATAGTTTAAAAAAATGATTGAAATTACTCAGATTTCTAATTTTCAAAAATGCTTTCATTGCAATACCAAAATTAAATCTATATTTAACTGGAAATATTAAAATGTACAATATAATACCATATATTTAACTAATAATACTGCAAACAGTAATATACAATATCAGTCAACATTTGCGATTACGATATGAAGGAAAATATCATGTTTTCGGTAATTCTACTATAAAACGACAAGTTTTTGTTGACTTGCACGACAATATCGAAAAATTTCATATTAAATTGAAAGCACGACAACAAAAATCAAAAATCAGTCTATGGATTAAATGAAATGTTCCAGAGTTTTGACAGCAGAGGGAGACGTGGAGACTAGGGCTTTGCATTACTCTGCACTAAAAGAGCAACCAAAGCGTGGAATGGATCGCAGTGGAAACCAAAAGAGCCGCCGCCCGGAATTCTCAAATAACTTTTGACAAGCTTGTCTGAGCCCATCAAAATCCCACACTCACAATCATCTGTCAAAAATCACGGGGTGTCCAGCCAGGGGCGCAGTAGCCTGATCAATCTGTCCAGCCAGGGGCGCAGTAGCCTGATCAAAAGTAACGGGAACCGTGCCACCCTCGCGTGCTGCGCCCCTGTGTCCAATAATGATCAATGTACAAACAGCCTTCACTGTAATCGGCTCAAGCTCCATCCCATTCAGACGTAACTTGGGCCATCAAAATTAGAAAAATGAAGCATGTTCGAACAATAAATCGGTCAAGATCCAGTGACCCGCCCCTCGTCAAGAATTTTTCGATCCCCCAGTATCAATTGCAGCTCAATTTCGCCGCTATCCTCGTCTTTGATTCTAACGTTGAATGCCGACTATAATGTTCAATAATTTTAAGTTTTCCAACACTTTTCAAAATATTTTTAGCGCGGACAAATTCTGCCAATCTTAGTACCTAATCTTAACCTAAAACACATCAGAAACAAAAAACTAAAATAAAACTGACAAAGCTTCCAATTTAATATGAAATTTTTCGATATTGTCGTGCAAGTCAACAAAAACTTGTCGTTTTATAGTAGAATTACCGAAAACATGATATTTTCCTTCATATCGTAATCGCAAATGTTGACTGATATTGTATATTACTGTTTGCAGTATTATTAGTTAAATATATGGTATTATATTGTACATTTTAATATTTCCAGTTAAATATAGATTTAATTTTGGTATTGCAAATGAAAGCATTTTTGAAAATTAGAAATCTGAAGAATTCCAATCATTTTTTTAAACTATATATATAATTATGTTAAACTCTTTATATGAACCGTTGAGTTTACCCCAAGTAATAGAGCAGCTATTAATTTTTCTTCTTCTGCGGCGTGACTTTTGAGTAAATTAAACAACTGCAGAGAGTGTTTTCTGTAATTTCAAACATGGAAACAATTTGGCAGAAGTGAAGGCTCATAGGTAGGCAAAATCAAATATTTTAGAGAATGAAAATTCCGTGAGAATACGAATATCATACATGGTCCTAGCACCTAGCAGGGAGGGGGGTAGCCGGCACTCCCCCGGGGGGGTTGTCGCCTTCGGCAACCCAGGTGGGTCAGCTGGGGCAGGTGGGGTGAGAGGTAGTCAGTCGGTGCCTGCATCGCGGCCATGGTGGTTGGACGGCTTGTTGGGGAAATGGTTGTCTAGCGTCTCGGTTGGGGATGGGGCGGGGGTGTCCGAAAGTCTCTAATGAGCGTACCCCTACCTCTTATTATCATGTATGAGCAAGTATATAAATGTGCAATTTCTACAAAAAGAGAGGACCAAAGTAACACTTAGGAGTGGAAATAAAACGCAGGCCATGTCGTTCTCAATATATATACTAAGCCTAAGCTAAGGTCCATATATGAGACATACACTAAGCCTAAGCCTACTTCGGGAACCCGTCGTTCCCCGAACCCCCACTCTAAGCTGTTCTTTTTTCTTTTCTAGCGATATATATAATGTATAGCCCCTCAAGTGTATTTGGGCCAAAGAAAGCCTAATTTATATATAACCAGAAGGGTAAGACAACCTCGCATGTAAGCTTGGACGATTTGAAGAAAATCAGGTGATGGTCGGGCCGAGTGCCATCTTACAACCGCTGTACGATTATGTTCACTCCAGTTATCGTGAATTTATGTATCACGCTTGACCACCTTGGAAGATTTCTTGGGATCCACCAACATGCCTGTCTCCCAGACATGTTTCTATATATACATACTCAATTGACCAACTTGCTAAATTTTTGGGGGAAGGGACTGCCCAAATATATTTTTTGAGCGAAGCGAGGCGATCGAGCGAAGCATTTTCATTTTCTGTTGGGGAGCAAAAAAGTCTGATGTCCGCTTCGTCTTTCATGGATCTCAAGAACCGCTTAGCCGATTTTAAAAAAACTTTTTTGTTTGAAAGCCTATTATGTCAGTGTGCACCTGTTATTTGGGATTAAACAATTTTGAGTGGTTAATTAGTAATTAGCTAATTAGTTAAGCCTATGCAGCTAAAATACAGAATTTTGCAATATTTATGTTATTTTATAGAAATAGAATCGTTTCGATAGCAATACGTAAACTGACCAAGAAC
>JASANE010028647.1:0-18767 GCA_030248225.1 Trileptium ribeirensis | reverse complement strand
TAATGTCTATAAATTTTGAAAGAAATGTGTGTGGATGAGCCTTTTTTGGTGGCTTCCTTGCACTGTTCCATAAAACGCTCACTCTAGGAAACAAGATACGTACTGCATTCATAAATTTAGTGTCAGTGATTCCACAAAGTTTCAGACAGGGTTAATTTTTGATGAAAGCATCACTCTTTGACGGGACGTTATTCTGCATTATGTTTTCACTTCAAATTGAACTAATATGGAGTACTGAACAGGGTAAATAGTAAAACTAGCAATAGACATAGGTTGGCGGCTTCACGCGAACTTCGTGTAAGCGCTGCGACAAATTGCTTTCGTTTGCCAATATAGGCTTTAAATATCATCAGTCGGTTTATGCAAACAAAACACAGTTATAACTGGATTCATCTTGGCTTCAGTTTCTTATTGATGGGCACTAATATACACTACGTAAAAGTATATATATATATATAAGCTACGTAAAAGTAAAAAAACGTTACAAACCCAAAGGTCCCGACGGAGCTGAAGCATCGAAATAGCTATTAGACTACTGTATGGCACGTTATATTATACAAAAAGGGACAACTGCGCATTCTTGTTCTGTTGCTTTTGATGATGATAACATTTGGCCTACGATTAGTGTCGTTCATAGTAGATAATAGAATATTTTGTATATCATAAAACTATGCTGCTACTAAGGTGTCTTTCCTAGAAGACACAACCAGTCCGAAATTGATATCAATTTTCAAGAAACAGCAAAGATTTTGGTACCATTTAACCCAGCTACACGAGCTGGTTCAGAAAATATCCATTTCGAAATCTATTATAGCAATTTTTTTTGAATTTTTGAGTTTCCACTGGTCTCTTTCGGTACCCAAACTTTTCAATAAATACGTATATAATTTTATATACCATTCGAACCGAATTTTGAGCAGAGGCCAATGGTTATAAAATCAGCGTAATCGGTTTATGGATTAACGACTTAGCCTAAAACTTAGCACTTCACATAAATAACAATATCTTTTATATAATTTTATATACCATTCGAACCGACTTTGGAGCAGAGGCCAATGGTTATAAAATCAGCGTAATCGGTTTATGGATTAACGACTTAGCCTAAAACTTAGCAGTTCACATAAATAACAACATCTTTTATATAATTTTATATACCACTCGAACCGTCTTTTGAGCAGAGGCCAATGGTTATAAAATCAGCGTAATCGGTTTATGGATTAACAAATTAGACTAAGGCTTAGCGTTTCACATAAATAGCAATAACTCACAGGTGTCTAAAGTCCATCGGCTTTGGGGGAAGACGACCGGGCGTCGGAGGTCCGCAAGGGGTAGACATTCTTAGCCGACATTTTTGGCAATTATAATACAATTTCTACCGATGATACCCTAATATTTAGCAAAAAATTTTCGCGCGCCTGGGGGAGGATTAAATATGGCTTGGGGAGGTGCGGCCCTTAGAGTGAGTAACCCGGCCAATTGAAACCAGTACAATATAAAGCCTTAACGTGTCAAAAGATTGTGCCGATTTTACCATCATTCGACTCAGGTCGTCAATGAGATTCGAGTGGTATATAAAATTAAACCTTTAAATTATTGAGAAAAAATTTTCCCCTATAATTTATCACTTGCTTTTAACTACCCAACTGAGCTCGTTTGGGTTCCGTTAGGAACCCAAAAACAATTTGTCATAAAACTGGCCGAAATGGGTGTTTTGTGAAAACTCGTCCAGCTGATTCGAATGGTACCAAAATTTTCGCAGCATCTTGCAAATTGGCCAATTTTGTTAAGCTTTGTTCTATGCCGTTTCACCAAATTAGCTTTCAATTTGACAGCATTGCTGTGTTGTTGGTGTCAGAGTCGTGCTAATATCCTCATTTCAACTCGTCGTGACTGTGCGTACAAACGTAGTTATGAATTCATGGCGTGTCATAATTCATAGTTAATTGAGAAACAAAAGTAAAACAATATCCTCAAGGCATATTAAGTGTACTCTCAGCAGCGTTTGTAGCAACGTTAAAGTTTATTCATACTGCTTCGCTTTGTCAATTGTTCGAGAACTGTTAGTAACATCTTTAATACTAGCGTGTCTACTGTTTCCGGAGAGTTACATTTTTACGTACTCATTGCGTCTACACTGAAAATGGGTTTCTGTGAAGTTTAAAAGAAATTTCTTTGAATTTTGGACCACCAGATATTCTTTTAAATTTCAAAGAAACATTCTTTGAAATTTCAAAGATTATTTTTTGAAAAATTACATATCTTTGAAATTTCAAAAATAATTCTTTGAAATTTCAAGGAATGTTTCTTTTAATTTTAAAAGAATATCTGGTGGTGCAAAATTCAAAGAAATTTCCTTTAAATTTCACAGAATGTATTTTGAGTGTAGGATTTCTCAAAAAACACTGCGAGTCTTGGTGACACAAAACGATTGCGGTATATATATGTGTGTTTCAAATCATTTTGAAACTGGTTTTAGCAAACGCCGCAGTATTAAAATGTTTGGACCTGACCTATGAAGCCTACGTACGTATATAGGTCCAAAATTATCAGCATTTGATACAAAACACGTTGTGGCCATTATTTTTATAACCACGTCTCCGCGCTCATGAAACAAACACACACGAACGGGGGGACAATTAAATAATAGACCATACACATATGTATATATATAAAATATATACATATATAAATATAGTATTCAGCCATATTTTTGTTGAATTGTTAAAAATTGCTTACGTACCAAAACCGACCACGGTCTTTTGTGAAGCGCACTAAACTATATTGTATGTACCGCTTCGATTTAGCACTGTTTATTTGGAGAAACCCTGTTTATAATCGTATCATATCGCCGAGTCCTTAATAACGGGCTCGCTTTTCACTGCTGAATTATTAGCACACGCCATTTCAATTTCACGGCCGCAAAACGAAAGGCTTGCAGTTGTGGAAACTTACTTAAGTTATAAAATTTTTAAGGATATAATGTTAGTTTCAATTTATTATTATTAAATATTAATTTATCCACAAATTAGTGAGTGACTGCATTCGATATTCCGCCAGAGACAGTTATTATTCCTGCGCCATAGCGCGAGATCTAGTAGCACTGGCAGTAGCGTCTTGCAGCAGCGTGGTAGTAAACAACAAAATTGGAGCTGAAATTGCGCTGTACTCGTCGGGAGAGAGCGCAGGAAGTGATGCCAGGCACTGATCGATTACCGGCAGCAGTTGTGCGGCTTTGCGCGCCTGCGACGGACGACGGCGTAGTATGGAACCCGGCGCCGGGTCTTCAAGCATGTCGGCCAGGACAGCACGAGCGTGCTCAAGGCTCAACGTGTGTAGATCCCTGCCGTAGTATGGCTGACTAGGTGCCGCTTGTGGGCACGTCGGACGAGGCACCTGGTGCCCTATAAGCGTCTGCGGCGCTGGCCCTGCACCAACACCGGCGACTGGTTGAATTACGCCATTGTGTGGCCCCGTAAATATTGGTGGAGGCGGGGCTGTGATGCCTACCGGTGCCACATGTTTGGCATACGCAGGAGTTGTGGATGACGAAGACGCCGAATTGGCGCCGTATATAATCTGCGATTGGTCACCACTCACCCTCCGTTTAGCAACCGGCGATTTCCGAGATGATGCATATTTTCGAGCTGGCTCAGTCCGAGACAGCCGAGCCCCGCTTAACGGCTGCGGCGTTTCTTCTTCTTCTTCTTGCATTTGCTGCTCGTAGCTTTTAGCCCAATCCGTCCTAGTATCTTTTTGAAGACCATCCGGCATTCGAATACCAAACTGCATCGTTTCCGTTTCTTCTTCTTCCCGTTCTTCCTGGATTTCATCCTCGCGAATCTTAGCTAGTACAGCTGGAGTTTTTGTTCTCGGGTCGCTTGTTTGTTGTCCATGCGATGAAACAATAGGCTTTGCATATCTATATTGTCGCTGCTGCAGAGTTGCTCCACTGCGCTCATCAGAGGGACCAGTTGAAGCAGCTGGCACAGCAACACCTCCGGTGTTGACGGCATTTTCTTCGTCTGTTTTAGCTTTTTCGCCGCTCGAGTCAGCCTCAGCAACGAAACCGGGAGCATCTGCAACGCTTTTGTCTTGTTGCTCGTGGTATGGTTCGCGATCAGCATGTCCT
The DNA here is from genome assembly GCA_030248225.1 of Trileptium ribeirensis. Taxonomy (NCBI): domain Eukaryota; kingdom Metazoa; phylum Nematoda; class Enoplea; order Enoplida; family Thoracostomopsidae; genus Trileptium; species Trileptium ribeirensis. The sequence goes on along the minus strand of JASANE010028647.1, from coordinate 14,638 downwards.
TGTCTCTTCGCTCGTCGAAGTTCCTCAATTCGCAGTCGTGCGTCCCATCCAACACCCTGACTACTGCTGGACATCACATCGTCGTGTTTGTCGATAAGCTTCGGCTCTGGCTTTCGGTTAGCTGATACATAAAACGAGTCAACGTTATACTGCTTTAGTTCGCGTGAGTATTCACGTCGAGTAATATTTCCGCTGCGCGTTTCCACTTCAGTACTGTCCGGACCGCGGGGTATGTCAACAGTTTGCTTGTAATTGCGACTATTGGGTACAGATTGACGATAGTCGGCAACGGTTTTGGTGGGCTGGCGCGCTGGTATTGATGGAAATGATCGGTATCTTGCTTGCGTTTGAGAAGCCAATACCTCCTCTGGTAGGCTAACATTGCTACGACACGGCAGCCGTGTCATCTGTTCCGAAGACAATGCGTAATCGCCGCTTGACTCATTGTTCATTTCAGCCGCTCCATAATTACGCTGTTCGTTGATCTCGAATGTTTTTTCGCGTTCGCCCTTATAACAACGATAATCATTATTCAAGTTTTGAGATATCGGACTGCTTTGCGGTAACTGGTCGGACGAAATATTGCTGCGGTTAAAATTTTTGTTAGACAAATCACGAGCTTGGTTTGTACTCGACTGAGATCTAGGACCAACGGCACGTTGTAGCACCGTATCAGTTTCGACAAGCCTTGGAATTGTAGCGGCATCTGTCGTCCAATTAATTCTTTTGTTCCCATTATCGTCGTTTTTGGATGACACATTACCAAGCATTGGCTGCCTTCTGCAGCTAATGGTGTCGAATGATGAGGTATGAGCTTCAGATTGTACAGCTGATGGGACCCGATCTTGAGAACATAGAGTCCTTGTTGTGTAGTCTCTAATACTATGTAAAGACACCATGTTGTGGTCCGTTGGCGCGCTGTAATCCAGTATTGGAGCCGAAGAATTTTGTCTGAACCGGTCAGTATTATCCGTCATGGTTCTGGTAGAAGAAACATTAAACCGTTCCTTGTTGCAACTGCTCATTTGTACAGGTTGTGAGCGCTGCTCACACGGTTTGCAACTACCGTCATCTACCAACGACATGCTGCGTTCGCGACTGGCAAAGTCGCTACGCGACTTGGCTTCGGTGGGACAATAATTGTCAGTGCTTTTTCTGAAGGGATAAGATCGCGTTTTTGACCAATGCCGATACTTAATTATGGGTTGTTGTTGAGACTGGTGCAGCTGACGATATCGGCCTGAAGTTGAGGAGCGATTAGGCGATGGCCGCTCTGACTGAACGATTGGCACAAATGTTCCATTTTCGCCTCGCTTCGGACAACAACGCCAATTACGGTTTTTCAGAATTTGTGCTTCAAAAAGAGGTACAGGCTGTCTGTTAAGCATCGCATGGACATTATCAGCAGGGCCTTTGCCTAAGGCAGTTAGTTTTGGCAGCATGGAATGGTGCTGGTGAAGATCAGTTGTTGACGACGCATCTGTCGTTACCTGAGAAACTGGTGGACGCGGCTGAGGTATCTCTCTGCACCTAGGGTCCATCGCTTTACTGCTCGAGGCGAAATTGTCATCTGGCTCCAATTGCGACGAGTTGCTTGCATTGTCTTCAATTGTTTGAGCAACAGCTACCGCGTCTTTATCGTACTGCTTCTTGCTTTGATCCCGGTCGCATTCGTCACTCGGAGTGTTGCGAGCTTTAGCAGCAGCAGCTTTGACCGAGCTTGAAACATCGCCAGAGCGAGCGGAGTGAAGTTGGATGGGTATTGTCATTCGACGTGCAGACAAAAGCGGAATGCCTGAGCTTGTGCAAGGCTCAGTCGATTGTCGGCAAGTGTCTTGTTTTTGAACTTCCGCTTTCTCCTTCCGACCGCTACGGGCACCGTTAATTCCAGGTTTCACTGTTGACTTGCCAATACTAACGTTGTCACAGCCCGTAGTATTATGCTGTGCTGCCGTTGACCAATTCGAAAAACTTGCTGTTGTTCCACGATGTCTATCAGCTGCCTCGTTTTCTTTGATACTCGGCAGTAGTTGTTGTTCCACGCCATGACCAGTTTTTGAGGTGCCACCGGTCTCACAGCTCGACGCAGCAACCCTTGACTGACCGGTGCAATAGACTGGCTCATATGTATCCGATGTTGCATATCGACAACCAGTCGTGATATCATTTACATCAACACTTTGCACAGATTCATTGCAAACTCCCATTTCGTCAGTATCAACATCCTGTGTCGAAAGCTTTGGATTTTTCAGACAACCCAACGAGTCCCATTGAGCCCTTTGCAATTGTCTAAAGTCGTGGCAGCGAGAACACGACGAATCGTCGTCAGACGGATGTTGAAGTGTGTGAAGTATTACATCTGGAAGTTGCTTATTGTCATCCGGCGATGATCCAACGGTCCTAGCGTTATCTCGATCATTTTTCGCACTAAGTCCCATCGAACCGTTATTGTGGTCTTCTAAACCGGTGACCGCAGGAATTGAATTTGCCGCTTCTTCCAGATTCGCTATTTCATCAGTATCACCCAAATTATCATCGCTAGGTCCAAATCCTTCGTAACTGTCAGTACAGCTCCTATCCGCGTTGCCCTCGCCGCTATTCTGACGCTTTATGTAGTAATTGTTGTTACTGTTGTACCAATTTTCACACCATCTACGTCGCTTTGCGCGCAGTCGCTGATCTACCTCAGCCGCCATCTCGGTCTTAGTCGTATAACAATATCTGTCAGCCTTTTTACACCTATAACCATTCTTGTCTTTGTTCAACTGACATTTCTCGATAATACTTTTTGAAGTTTTGGCGTCATCGTTGGATTCGAAGCTGCCGCTTCGATAAACGTCATTCCCACCACGTCTAGTGTTCGGGTCTGTCGAGCTGGAGCCCCACCGTAATCCATCGGTCGACGAATAACCACCATAACTAAACCGACTGGCACTGCGAGTCGACCGAGAATTCGTCTGACGCTCCAAGGGACTACGAAAGGCAACGTGTTCACAATCGTGCTCGGTAGATTTTTTCGGTACACATTGGAACTTTGGCTCCACCGCGTCTTGAGCGCTAATTCTATCCGATGTTGAACATGTGCAGCTGTGGCTCGATAAAGACGAACACGCAGAAGGCACTACCGATTTTTTCTTAAATTTAAGCTGAGATACAGCAAGCGAGGTGCTGACTTTCGAATTCGAGCCGGACACCATAGAAAATGGCAACGAATTCACAGCAGTTTTGCGTCGACGACCATTCTTGTTCAACACGGCGTGAGAAACTGTCGTTTTTGGTTCATTGCTATAGTTGGTACCGCGTCTAACCGACGAGTTCTTGTTGCAAATGGATGTCTGGACACACGCCGTGGGAGATGACATTTTTATGGTGACAGCACTTGTAGCATCGACCGATTGCTGCTGTGTCACTGGTGTCGGTTTCCGGCTACTATTCGAATTCGATTCTACTGCTGTTTCTTGTTCGCTGTTCAAAATATTGCTACGACTTGCATCACATCTAGTTTCAGCGGTGGACAATAATTTAAAAAATGCCCTTGTTGGCGGCAGTTTTCTCAGCGAAACACCTCCCGTTGCACCAGAAGACTTTGTTTTCTTTGTCGCTGTGGTTGTTGTAGGTTGTTTTTTGGAGTTCCGAATCTTCGTCTGTGGCAGAGACTTTCGAGACTCGGTTTTTGTTGTTGATTTTGATTGCGACGGCATTCCATCGCCAGACGTCAGATATCCACAACGGCGACGACGACCGCTTCGATGCTTCTCAACTAGCTTAGACGACAATGGTTTCAATGCAACGCGTAATTCGACAGCTTTATGTTTTTTAAGCGGCGTCTTTAGCTCCGCGGTATCTTCAGGATTATTCAGCGACTCACAGTCGAGGCCATCAACCGCCTGTATCGGAGATTTAGGCGATGTCATAGCCCTTTGCGCATGATGGAACATATTTTCCTTCCGCGCACTAATATTAAGCCCATCGTTGAGCTTAAGCGACGTTTCTAGTTCTGCTGGTTTCTCCAACGTGGCCTCTGCATGCATAGCAGTGGATTTTTCTACGCCATACAGTCCACCAGGCGAATGACCAACTCCATTTATAGAGTTGATATTAGATTGTGACTTTGACGGCAATTTTGTTGATGCGAGCTGATTCAGGTCATGCAAATTATCCAAACCTTGAGCATCAACGCAGTGCGGCGCAGCAGAGGCTCTGGCAGCAGCAACTACAGTATTGCGTTTTCCGACACGCTCGCCGCGACGTATTCGTTTACCCTTTTTAGACTTGCTTTTATCAGCGTGGTTAGCGACAATATTACCACTATGCTTTTGCGCGTTGTCACAACCGATGCTTCTTGGGAGAGTTTCTTCTAAATCAACGAGCTCCGCCAACTCTGCTCCATTGTAGTTCGGTCCGTCAAATGTGCTCGACTCAAAGATATTCTCTGCTGGAGACGTTAAGCCAGGTATTTGACCAGTTCTAGCTGGTGTCGGCATTAGGTTTTCAACTGCAGATAACTCTAAAAATGCAGATGAAAAACTTGGCAAATTTTTCACGGACTCTGCAGGACTGCCTTTGTCATTTTGACGCGTAACCAACGACGTATCAGCTGAAGAGGACCGTGTAATTGCGGTGGAATTTGTAAGACACGGCGTGTCCTTCTCAATAGAGCAAGGTTTAGGTACAATCACTTCACCGAGATCCGTAGATGCAGCAGCCTGGTCAAGAGCAGAAGCCCGAGGTTGATAACTTGCACCGCTATTACACGAAGAATTTACTTCACTATATATCCCAGAATTATTAACAACATTGTTCAACTGCAGCCGACTAAATGGATTACATACAGCTGTATTCGCGGTGCTGCCTTTATGTGACGGTGACAACGACCCTAAAGATCCGGTTGTTGCCGCGTGAAGCAAACTAAGCCCGTCGGGACTAGCACTGCCGCCGACTGAACTTAAATCAGGCGCCGTAACATCGGACTTGGAACAAATAGTAGTCCTTCCTCGCAGCTTTAGACGATCTCGTTTCGTTTTGGAATTTCTCTGTTTTTGTATTTTTCGCCTGGTAGGTTCGTACTCGCTACCAACACTGCTACTGTCACTAGGTGCGCTATTCGTGCTAAACAAATCGTTATCTTCACAGCCAGGCTCAAAGCTATCATCCATAATCTCGATATAACCAGTCGTGTTTATATATTGGCGCTTATCATCACTTTTCACTACGTCTAATGCACTACGCCGACGATAGTCCTTCCTAGAGTACTGTACGTCCGTATAATCCTGATTCCTGAGCGTTGCTATAATCGATGCCATCCGGGCTTGCCGGCGGCAACTCGGAGGAGACGCCATTTCAGGCCCAGTCTGTTGCCAATAAGGCCCAGACAACTCCGAAAGCAATGTAGACTGGACTTTGCCGTAAGCGTCGCGCGTTGGTATGCTGATTCGCTTCGGCGTAGCGGGTGAGCGCGTTTGAACGAACTCAACACTGTCATCACAACATACGTACCTGACATGATATGATACAAGCACACTATTCGCGCAGTACTCCTTCGTACAGTTTTTAGACCTTGAATTTGACGAAGAATATCGATACGGGTAATCCGGCGGCGTCTTTATAAGCGGAATGCTAACGTGACAACTCCGACACAATCCCAAAGCAATTGCTTCACGCTCGGCTAGCGATGGCGGTAACATCATTACACGTCCATATCGCGGCTGATTAGTCTTGATTCCTAAAATACATTAAGTTAGTATCATTATTTCACGGAACAGTTGGCCCCGAAACCATTTATCGCTTAATAAAGAAGGTTTAGCATCACTCATGAACAGCCGGTTGTTTACGAGCGGCAAACAGGAGTAAAAAACATTTTTCCTTGTTCTGATGGCCCCTTATTTCGGATCCTGTAAAATTGATACCTGACAGAAGTCCTCGCTGCTTACTCGGTGTTGATGCGTTTTGTTATATTTGGTAATAAGTAAGGGTATGGCTTACCATATCCGGGTAAAATAGTCTGACATAATGGAATATCCGGGGAATCGTATATAATCTGATATCCGGATATGCACTATCACTATAAGTTTTATTTACACTTCAAATGCTGCATACTAGACTTTGCAATTCAATATTACAGCTTTAAGTTTATGGCGCACAACTAATTCGAAATAACCAATGTCCTTTTGAAATATGTGCTTTTGGCCGAATTAATATATGTTGTGAACTTGTACGAAGTCAGCGACTATAGGGTACGTATTTTAGTAAACAGCACTTAATTTATAGCCGACTCGATACCAGTTCCCTTTCTAGATTACACAAATTCATTCAAAGTGAAAATTTGAGGTATCGTGGTTATCATAGGTATCGTAAGGAATACCAGAAAGACCATTGGAAGCCAACGAAGACAAAGGGCATGGTGATTGGAGAAAATGGCGGCGTCATTGCAAGCTTAGTCAAAAAGCTGGACCTAAACATCTAAATTCGGCCTAAACATGTAGCATTTGGGGTATTTAAAGTTGGATGTTTAACATGAAATTTCCCAGGAAACTATACAATGTTCAAAAACATTTTAAAGTCTTTCAAGGCCTGAACATGTAGTATTTGGGGTATTTAAAGTTGGATGTTTAACATGAAATTTCTCAGGAAAATATGCAATGTTCAAAAATATTTTACAGTCTTTCAAGGCCTGAATTTTCAAGATATGTGGCTAAAGTTTTTGTTCAGACTACGACATATTCATCGAAACTGCTCGATGTCAATTTCGCAATTTCTACCTAGATCAAAAATACTTTAAATCTAAGCACAAAACTCGTTAGAAATATCAAACTAGGTACGACATCGTCAGAAAGCACGCCAAATCACGGTGAGATGGAAGCCACGCGCAATATTAACCATAACACTGTAACTTTCTCTTATTTAATCCATGATCATATCTTACAAGCTGCAGCATCAAAAGCAGGATGCAGAAATATAGATTTATCCAAAAACAAAGAAACATAAAAAAATAAAAATGCAAAATTTTTATTCGCTTTTTTGCATATAATTCGGCTCAGACTAAAACTTCAAAAATATTAAAACGGTGGATTAAACGTGAACTCTAATGCGGTTGTACGAACTTTTGGATCTCAATAACTAATACCTATCATAAATTTGTTTACGATAAGGTGAAAATAATTTGGGTTTCCAGCTAACCGGTAAGCTGAGCCGCTCAAATAAAGTTCCGTTTCGTATGATTTGCCTAAGACAAAATATATACTAAATTTTGACAGCCTAAAGTCGGAACCAACGCTACGCTAAAACCTCTTCCCAAAAGGTCGTAGTAAATATCTTTGCAAACTGGTCTCTCCAAATTGGTAGGTGGAGAGCCCGAGGCATTTTTCGGTAACCTCTGGTTCAGAACAGGTGCGCCCCGGTTCACGCCCCTGGCAAAATTTTGGGCTTCCCATGGTACACCGCCTATTGGAAAATTATTTTGTTTCCAATCGGTCCAAAGTACATTAAATTTTATCAAAATTTGTACTAAAATTTCGTTCTGAGGCCAAAAATTTCGCAAATTTTACAAAATTTGTTTCAAAGTCGCTTTATCTCTCCATCAGAAGCGTTTTGGTAGTGTTTCTAACACGATTTGTAACCGTTTTTCTCATGTCAAAATGCCTGCTGGCAAAATCGGACGCCCCCGGTTCGGTACCAGGGGACCTCCAAGTTCATGGTCCATGGCAAAATTTTCAGCGAATGGAGAGCCCAGTGCGAATAGTGTCTTCTCGGAGGCCTTAAAGATTTTATTATTTTATCACTGACCGTACCTACTAAAAGTGATGGAGCAGCAGAAGCATCAGCTCAACTCTTAAACTAAGGTTTCCGACTAGCCTTAAAACCGGGGCTCAAGCTTTGCTATCAATGCGCTGAAACTACTGCACATTTATGATATACACTAAACATCAACTATTGATGTAAGCAATGTAACCAACAAGAAAAGGTGTTACCTACTAAGGCGCTGTTAGACCAGCTGATTCTACAAATCTGTGTTGTGTACAAAGTGATCGGTTGAAGCGGCAACGAAATTTTTATAAAATGCGTTACTGATACATAACCCAGCCTCAACGACTGGAAAGCTATTCTAAAAAAACGAGTTCAAGGGGGGTTGTTACAAAGCGGCTAGCAACAACAAATTTAGATAGCAAAAATGAAGTATATATGTATATTCAGAGATGATTTATGTGACAATGAACTAAACCTCTTCAAAACTAAAGCCAATGAAAACATCTGAAAAGGCATGAGATACCCGTGCTCGACACTAGATAAACAGAGCGTCGTATTCAGCCTACCGTAAAACTTATATAGACAATAAATTCTTTAATGATCTGTACACAGTACGTAACCAAACAACTGAAGAGTGACTATATTATGTAAATCGGGTTCGTTGCCCGTAAACACATTGAAAACCCATGAAGCGTGCACCATGGATACTAGATAATCAAATCATTGTATAATTCAGCATTAAGAAATAATATATATAGACAATTTCAACATTTTAGAAATAAAGTTCGTCGACCAAAATACCATTGAAACCCCAAGAAAAGGCATAATATAGTCACATTGGACTTTTGATACCAAAACTACTGTATCCAGCGTGCGTGATAACTTAATATGCACTCAGTATAAGGTAAAAACAAGCAATAACACGACGAAATTTGAAAAATCGCTATTGCTGGCAAAGGGTTCGTGAACCATATTCGGGCCCACAGCGGCCCAGGGAGTTCTTATGCATTGTTTTCCAAATTTGGCCATAAGGGACCAGTCTTTCGCAGCCTGTGTGGTGAGATACGGGCTGCGAAAGACTGGTGCCCTTGTGGCCAAATTTGGCAAAGAATCCTTAAGAACCTGTCTATTTGCTATTTTGACCCGGCACATCGTCGGCACCTTTGCTATCGAACAAAAAATTGTCAAAAGCCGTGATTCCGAAAATGGGTTATGAACGATATCGACATACCAAAAAGAAATTTTCTCGATTTTCGTCCTAGCGCCCTCAAATGAAACTCCGCTCGCTTCGCTCAGTCCGTTTCAAATGTGAGCTGAACAAAAATATTCCTTTATTTAAAATTAACCATTCATCAAATAGAAATTTCCGTGGATGTCCAACATGCCGAGAATTCCACATATATACCGATACTAAGTATGCCGTTTTTCATAGAACCTCAATATGCGCTGTCACTATGCGTAACTCGTATCTTTGAGCGTGCCAGAGTTGTTACTACTGAATCTTTAAAACAATGACGACAATGAATTTAACAGAGTCAAATAACTGTATAAACCCATAGTTTACCACAAAAAATAAATACCACTAATAGTTTTAAAAATAACTTTTAGGGTATATACTGATTTTAAAACTGGCTGATAGCATGAACGCGACATGCTCACACATGTCTTGTACAACAAAGTGTGGCACCAGATCAGACATTATAGCCTCCACATTTTAATCAGAAAAATCAAATAAGTATTATGACTAAAATGTCGAGGGATCTCACCTTTATGGCCAAATCGACCGTGTTATATCAGTGGCTTCATGATTTTATGCTTTTCGACTTTCGAAGCAAAATGACTACTGAATTTAGCGTTTCGCAAAGAAAGAAACATTAAATCTTGCAATGTAAATTCCTAATAAAATATTTTCGGAAATCAGCGAAGACATTATACATAGTTGCCACAAACGAATGCCAAAATTTTTTTATTCCTCAGAACGCTATTTTAGGAAACTCAGAATGCAACATTTCAATTGCACAACTATTATTTTGCTACCGTAGGGGGTTCACTCTTATAAATGAAGACATTGATCTTTTGATCCAATTTATGACACCATCGCGCATTAATGAGTAAAAGCCAAAAAAAATTACGTACTCACCTGAACGAATTCGGACACTAAGTTTATGTTTGATAACATAGGTCGCAAGTTCGCTTGGCCGAGAAAAGTTGTCAAAGACTAGCGATTGCGACAGTGTCCTATGCAGCTTGTCGTCATCGGTTAGTTGCACGACCGCAACTGCGTCATCTGTATTGATACATTTTTGTTTTTTCCCATTGTCGGATGTTGGTTTTCGGTTTATATCAAAGCGAGTTCCGTTGTACGACGATCGACTCAGCGATTCGCCGAAGAAGGCCAAATTATTCTTATAATTTTCAACGTAGTTGACCACATTTTCATGAACGATTTCGATATCATCGTCAGCGTTTAAAGCTTTAAAGTCGTTATCGTTATCAAAAGTCTTACTTATTACATTCATATTCGGTTTAGCTTCATTTATGCCAACTGCAGACCTGTTAGCGTTGTCCAACGCAGGAACATACTCTAGCATATTTACAACCTGATCTACGATTGATTTAATCAATTCGCATACTATTCGATATTCCTGGCTGTTAATTTTTTCCGATTCTCGTCTCGCAAGATATGCATCTGGGTAATTATTAGAGTTAAACGAAGGGCTGTAGCAATGTTTTTGATAACCTTTGCTTGAAAAACATACTTGCTCCGAGGGGTCCGAAAAATTAGCATCATTTTGTCTACCGGCATTGCTGAGTTCCCAATAATTTCGAGACATATTAGAGTTATTATACTGGTAAGACTCATAAGTCGAAAACAATTCTCCAGCACCGAGCAATTGTTCTACTGGCGGTTCCGCCAGCGAACTTGAACACATCGACTGTGCCACACTAGACATGGGCTGAGCGCAAGCCGGCTCTGAACACTTGATATATGCGTCACAGAACACTTCGTCATGCGGAAATAGCGCTTGCGACAATGCATCAACGTATGAATTAGCTCGTCTTCGCTTGCTGGAATTTTCGTCATGCTCATCGTTTGACAAACATGACACCGAGTAACTATCTTCTTCTTCGGTGCTCGTAATCGACTGAGCAATGCTGCCAATTTCGTTCATCGACAGAGCAATCGACTCGGTTTCCGCACGAATGCTTGCGGGCGCCGTTCCGCCACCGAACGAAATCGGGCTGTCCCGAGAGCTACAACAGCTACTGCTCCCGACGAAGCAGTGTCGAGAATTTCTTCCGCCGCTCATAAATAGTTGTTGCGCTTCGTCTTTGTTGTTTCCGTCCGTGCTTATATCGCGACAGCTTCGCTGGAAACCTGAAGGTAGGGACGATGGCGTACCCCGGCCATCAGACGCGTTGCAAGCGGCACGTGTTTCAAATATCGCAAAATAGCTGCTGTTATGTTGCTCGCTGGAATATAGACGGTTCTGTTCTTCGCTATCCATTTCCGCCAGTCATGCCCAAAAGCTACGTTTATCACGTATATATTATATTTAAATCCAAAACTAAAAATAAGACTATATACGCATTTACGTTTTACACAAAAAATACGTTTTATAGCAATTTCGGAGCGGGAAGTAAAAAAGAAGACGCCGACTCGGACAGTAGCACTTGTAAAGAGTGCGATTTAAAATGAGTTAATTGTATTATTATATAAAGAATCTGTGGTCCCGCTATTATGGTGAAGGGGGCTGAAACTATATGTCTGACAACTGACCCATATAGGCCACCTCCCCCCCCCCCCCGAAGGATTGTCAAATCAATTTTTGATTTCGACCACAAGAAATTTTTATCTCCGACCAATGTAAGGCACAATTTCAGCGAATTCTGGTATTTTTGTCCATCTCAGCCTACTAACGCAGACATTGTGCATAAACCGACCCGTAATAAGTACGTATATATAATAATACTATTACGATGTATCACAAAGTCCACCACCACAGCTATTGACCGAAAAAAATAGCAACCATGTTGCTTGCTAGTGATAGGCAAACAAGTCCGGATAGCCTTGAGATTTTATATCCGGCTACTAACCGCAATATCGGCGTAATCCGGATATCCAAACATTACATTTCATAAGCCAGATGTAAAATTTTACTTGTAGAGATCGACAAAACCTTGATTCAAGAATGAGAGATCCGTGAATTCGACACTGTTTAGATACATTTCCATGTTACCATTTGGGGAGCGGTTTTTCTCGTTTTACCTATATGTTTTGGTTTTAGGCGGTGAGTTTTAGTGTTTACTTTATTTGGCTTAAGCCATGATGACGAATTTCATTTGATCGTGTCAAATTACCGGTCAGTTGGAAACTCCAAAGCTGCATAGATTGTGAGTTTTTCAGCTGCCCTTCAGCCTTATGAGTGACTATCACATGGTGGCAAGTTGTAATTGAATAGGAAGGAACCAAACCAACGTTGAGAATCTTCATATCTAAATGCCAGTTCGATGCTAAAATAAGATGTGAGTTTGTAAGTAAGGAAAATAAGGAGGCACCAATAAATGTATCGGTCTAGCAGCGGTAGGGTTACATTTTCACAAAAGTTGGGAGAGTTTTCTCAGGGGGACGTTGTTGTCCCGCGGGAATAAGAATAATAGTCAGGCTTGGATAAACCTGTCAATACAGCGATAAATGTGCTCATGGCAGCTATCTTAACACGGTCTAACGTGTTTTTGACCATGCTGGTGCTATTTTGGTCGGTTTAACACATTGCTTCATGAATTACTTTGCATTTTGACTATCGCTGAACGAACTGTTGCCGGATCAAAGCCGTTTGAGTTAGAGTTGCGCTCGTTAACCAGTGACCTATGACGATGTTGTTGCTGGGGCCCTAAATACTCCCCACAATGCGAGCGAATTACAATGCGCAGCCAAACGTACGCTACATATTGAACTAACATAATGCACTTAGCTTTATTGAGCGAAGCGTTTTTATTTTCTGTCTGGGAGTAAAAACGTCGATGTCCGTCCGTTCGTTCGTTCGGTCCGATGGATCTCAAGAACCACTCAACGGATTTTAAAAAACTTGTTTTTTGTTTGAAAGCCTATCATGTCAGAGTGTGCACCTGATATTTGGGATTAAAAAATTTTGAGTGGTTAATTAGTAATTAGCTAATTAGTTAATTTTATGCAGCTAAAATAGAGAATTTTGCAATATTTGTGTTATTTATTGAAATAGAATCGTTTCGATCAAACCATTATAGGGTTTTTTGGGTCGAAGAATTCAAATATAATATTTTTACCAATGATAAAGCCCTATGCAATGTAGTTACAAGAACATAAAATTGAGTACATTCGTAATGCCACAGCCCAAGCTCCGCTCACAAATGTAGTTCCACTACCGACTAGTCATATTAGGTTATGCCAGAGCAGTACATGTATTAAAGGATTGAAATATTTATGTACTTTGTGTTAAAATACCTTACCTAGCAGCTAATTTGAAAACCTGTCGCAAGATTAATATGTCGTGCTTTGAACAAAAAGTTTTACCCTATATCTTGAGAATTCATGGATTAGTTCTTTAAAAACGGTACCCTGTTGCATTACTTATTGTCCTGAAAATTTCTAAATTCAAATAATCAACTTCAGATGCATAATTCTTTTACTTTATGTTCAAAATTACGTTTTTAGCACCGGTTGTTTAACCTTAAGTCGCAAACCTTGGCCAATACTGTTTCTAAGGTTTACAGTTGGGTTTTGACGACTCCCTGGTACTCTATAGAGATACCAAAAAATATCCAAAATTTCAACTTTATGCTGAATAAATTAGCGTTAACTATAACATGAAATAGTGTTCACTTTAAATGCAGTTTATTAAAATAGGTTTTACGTTACATAGTATGTTATATAAATACTGATGCAAAAAGCACCTTGCTAAGAGGGCAATGTTTTTTGCTTTAAATAGGTACATAATAAAATATACCTGTAACAGTGAATGACAAAGCCTAAAAACCTTGTAACAGTGAAGTTTATATAAATGTTTAAAATTTTAGGATAAGGTTGTCCATATCCGGATTATCCTATATATGCCGAATACTATGGTATCCAAATATGGTAAACCATATCCTTGCCCATCACAATTGCTTGCACAGTTGAGGATATGCACTTAATACGCTTAATTTATTAAGGGACTTCCAACGGGAATTTATTTATTGGGTATCCCATAGGGGTTAGGTAGATTCCCAGTTAGGAATAGATAGTTAGGGCCCTATTGAATAGTTTAGAGGTGTAAGTAGTTGCGAAAAATGATATACCGAGGTATTTGAATTTGGGAAAAATGACAGGAATTGGGAGTCACCAAAAGTTAAGAAAAATAGGATTATGGGACCATTAGGGTGCCCTTAGCCCAGGGAAAGGATAAAATGTAGTCCAATAGTAAGGTAGAAGTGGTATCCACTCGGCGTAATTTTAGCAAATTTGTAAATTTGGTAGAAAAGTAAAAATAGTGATTTCTAAATAGAATGAGTTATAAGTTAGGATATAGGGACATTATACCCCGACATAGGAGTAAATAATGGGTTCACCCGAGTGGGAATAAGTGTGAACGTACCCGTTAGGAACCATAACACACCCCACCGGGAGGAAATAGGAATAAAACCTAGAGAAATGTGTTATTTACATAAAAGTAAGGAAATTTGTAAATTCCTAGATTTAGAGTCAGTTTTAAAGGGGAATATATGGGAAAGGGGAGTGGGAAATGAGGGATAAAGCATAAAATTTAGATAGTTTTCTCACCCTCGGGGATAGATATAGAAGTCACCCCTGTGGGAGAATGGGTATCCCCCAGGGAAGAATAATGAATTTGATATGATTTTAGTAATTAGATCGAAA
>JASANE010028646.1:0-11233 GCA_030248225.1 Trileptium ribeirensis | reverse complement strand
TAAAATCTATTATTTTTAAGTATTGAGAATTCGCTTACTCAGTAAAACGATCATAGTAATTAGTCATAGTCACTAATGCAATGAATAAACATATTGTGGAAAACTAATTCCTCGCTGAGCCGATTGATCCATTGGGGCAGATAAAAAAATAAATACGTGATCTGAATTTACTCCTGAGAGCATCATACTTTCTGAGAAGGCTCTTCAGTCATTACCGAGTTTGCACATTGGAGTAATTCGCCTAATAATACCTAACCGTTCAACCACAAATTAGGAGCCGTAACAATTTACAACCCTGAGGTATAAGTGGCTCAGCAGAGCCTAGGATTCGTCTTAGCAGGATAGGCTTAGTATTAATGCCGAGAGTGTATAAGGGTAACGCATGTCAAGGATCATTTACCTCACCGAATTTTCGTTTGACGCACCACCGGGGCCCCATCTCCCGGAAGTGGCTCATCCTGCAAGGACAGTTGGACTTCGCGGGAGGGAGGGGTAACCCCACCTCCCGTCCATTTTTGTAGATCGGGATTTGATGACTTTCCATAAAACAGTTCAACCATCCCCCCACCTCGCCTTGAGTTTTCGGGGATTACACAGGCGGGGCCACACACCTAGCGGAATCCGCCGGTATCATCACACACACAAGTTTACACTAGAGTGGAGAAAAGTGAGGATGCAATCTCGTCAGACGCAAGAGTGCATTAGGGAAGAGTATGACACTTCCTGCACTCTAAAGTAAAGCCGTTCGGCATGACAGGCGCGTTTTCGGCTGCACCTCATGTTTCTCGGAGGTAGTCATGCACACACCCCTCACGTCTGTGTGGCAATTGTACCCGCCCGGGGCGGGGAGGGCCGACCCCAATGTTTAAGGGGGACTGTAGGGGGGGTTGAACTGTAGCTTCTTATAGCACCAAACCTCCAACCACGAAAGTGTTTAGCCAAAACGTGGGGCTGGGCGGACACTGGGATGACGCGCCTCCGAGAAATAAGTGAGAGCAAGCCTCTACCAAAAAGGCCCGTAACACGAACACGGGGTTTAGACTGGAAACTGCAGCGAAGCGTCAGTACTCTTCCTTAATGCCTCTTGCTTATACGAACATGCTCTTCGAGTAAACAGACGCAAAAGACGCGTCATTTTTTTTCCATCTCAAACTGTCCGAAGAAAGCCGCTTCTATTTGTATAGATAACGGATATCAGTCAAGTAGCCGCTGAGTTCCGGCTGTTAGAGCATTAGTTGTTCGCTGTCGGCAATTAAATCTGGTATTGTCTGTAGGGCAGGGATCGGCGCACAAAAACTTATCAACTAATAACAATAGTATTCGGATTTGTGTTTTTGACAGCACCTAAGGCTAAGAAATGTGGTTATTTTGGATTGAAAATATACGAATTCTACCTGGGGACCCTACGAGAACTTGCACACAGATTGCCTATTTTGACATCGGGCTTCGCTTTTAGGAAACACCTGATAGTCTTAACAAAAAAACTACTTTTTGAAAATTGAGCAATATTTCAGTTTCTTATGTTCCAGAACTTTCCGCATTAATATCATTGTAAAAGCGAACTATCTCAACATATAGGCACTCTAGACATACAGTATGATATTATCATTGCATCTTTCGTCTGAAATGTGAATGTTTAATTTGTGAAACTTTTGCAACGAACAATCTTGAAATTTAATGCCCCAATAGAACATATATATATCAATCTTTGAAATGGTAACAAAAATGCGATCAGATATAGTAGTTTAATTAACATCAATAACTAAATAAGAATTGTCGAGCTATAATTCGAAACATATTTGAATCTGGTTACGAAAAAGCAAGCCACAGAACGCCTAGTCGGAAAGCATTCACTTACGGTTAATTTCACAGGTCTATCGAAATCGGAAAAGTTTTGTAAGCTATTTGCCCAGCAGAGTTCCAAAACGAATTGTATGAAAACATTTACGGTGGCCACTCCGAAATTATGCACTAATTCGCCGCTAACTTATTCGCTGCGCTTATTTCTCCTTTCTTGGACATTTGAAATTTTGTCAAAAGCCTGGACTGAACCTAGATGAACCTCTGATATGTTCGGCCTTAGCGAGATCTGTATAGCGCCCGTATCAGTTAACGGCATTGTTTTTTGGTTGATCCATCCGTCGTCAATGCAAGTGCGATTACTAAACACCTTCTGCCGAAGCCCCGGGTGGCGCTAACATGTCGCGTTTCAGTATCCGGGAACACGGGGCGTCGTAGTATCTTATGATGGACACGAAAACCATTAGCCGCACCAGATAAAACCAAAGGTGGATCCTTGTCACCGCTCTGCATTTCGATTGCAGCTTGTGACGTCAACGTCTGGAAACCCTCTTCTATTTGGAGACCGAAGCTGAAGAACCAAGTAAGAAAGGGCGCGAATTACAACTTTTAGACCGAAAAACCGTGTAAGAAAACCATATGAGGCTGCGTTTCTAGATTTGGGGGGGACCATGCGGGGGGGGGGGGGGGGGGGGGGGGGGGGGTGGTTGGGGGGGGGGTGGGTGGGGGTGGAGGATGAAGTGTTTAAGTTTATTGTTACTCAGTCGTATATAAATAGAACCCTGATTTTTTCGTGTGCTGTTCAATACGTGCATTTATTAGGATGATTAGAATTTGGATGATTAGAATTAGGATGATTAGAATCTTTTACGATAGAGTACACCTGGCATTTCCTTTATCCTACACTGATATACACAGAACTGAAACACTTCGGCGGCCTTTGATTAGACACATCAGTTTTGTGCGAGCACTAGTATTGATATTTTAGCTGGGTTACTGGTGGGTCACTTTTTAACCTTGGGTCATGGGTGAGTCCAGATCCGCGTGTTCACAGTGAGCCGTGGATCACTGCTAGGTTACCTATGTCCATTCCTGTTAACCACCCACCAAATCCTGGTCTTATGAAATAAAATAATTACATCTTGATCGATCTAAAGATTGCTTTAACAGCGTTCCCAACAGATTTTTGAAAAACATTCCATTCCTAAAATGTGGGCTCAGTAAATTGATTGAATTTAAGACAACGAACCGCCTTATCTGTGTCCTATTTCCGTACTGTTGGGGTTCAACTTTTGCTTTCACTAACATTTTGTATCATCATATTGACTTTCGGCAGCATCAAAAACAACTGTGTTTTAGGACTAAGCGAAAGCGTTCGCCATGTCTAGAATTTAAGACTTTACCCACGAGACCTGCTCTTGCTAGGCTATGGCCAAGCTCACTTTTGGAGATTCTGGACAGTCTGTCAGCAACGATAACTGCGACAGACGTTGAACATATCTTGACAAGACGATATACAACGTAGATTTGTCAATTCTAAGCTTACAAATATTGTACCCTGTTTAACTATTAACTGAGACTGTTTACCAGAAGCTTTTAGTTGGATTTTGCAACCCTTAATTGTCTTTTAGGTCAATGTTTGGCCAAACGAAACACGCTTAGCCAAAATACTAAAACAGAAATGCGTTTAGTATGTTGTTTCTTATTTTATAGTACACAATTTTAAACTTTTTGTGAATCGAAAACGATATGTTTGATGTACAAACCATAAAATTGTGAAATTATGTTTTTTGAGTGCGAAATACCAATGACTATCTCTTTCAAATATCTGGCTTGTTTTAGGAGGTTCATCGTAACCTATTTCGAGCTTGTAAAATGGAATAGCTTAGTGCGGCTAGTACGGGTGTGGCATTTATGGTTTAATGATAAACAGTCTATGGCGTATCTAATCGTCTTAGAGTGCGGCCAACTCTTTACCATGTCATTGTAGACCAGTCTCTGCGTTTCTTTGATAACTCAATCCGGAGTTAACAATTATGAATCGTTTAGCCAAACCACTTTACCAGTATCAACATTGTGTGGGAACTTAGCGATGGCTTCTTTTGTCACAAAACTATGCTGTTCAAGGCGAAAATGGGTTATTCGGAACTCGTTTTCATCAAAAATGAAATAATAATTTAGTCAATAGCCTATCGTTTGTGGACCATTATATACCATTACTTTTTTTTGCTGACCGACACATAGGTCCCCCAATCTAGAAACGCACCTCATATGGTTTCTTACACGGTTTTTCCAGTCTAACGGAGTTGGGTTTTATTCGCGCCTTTTCTACTTTGGTTCTTCAGCTTCGGTCTCAAATAAAGAGGTTTCCAGACGTTGACGTCACAAGCTCATCGAAAGTGGGGAGCGGCAAAAAGTGGGCGGGGGATGGCCCTTCACGTTCATTTGGTTTTATCTCCATCAGTTAATGTTTTCACGTTTGTCATCAGGAATTGGGCTGCCTTACGACGCCCGTGTTCCCGGATACTGAAACGCGACAGTGTATCAGTTGTTAGCGCCACCCGGGGCTTCCACAGAAGGTGTTTAGTAATCGTACTTGCATTAAACAACGGATGGATACTATGAAATGTGCCAAAAACCAAAAAACAATCCGTTAACTGATACGGGCGCTATACAGATCTCGCTAAGGCCGAACAGTTATCAGAGGTTCATAATATAGGTTAGTCCAGGCTTTTGACAAATGGCACTAGAATGTCCAAAGGAGAAATAACACAGCGATGGCCTGGATTACGGCGAATTAAGTGCATAATTTCGGATCATCACCACCTTTTAAATGTTCATATACGAGTCTAATCATTTTGGAGCTCTGCTGGCTAAAATGTACTTACAAAACTTTTCAAATTTCGATAGACCCCTATAATTAACCGTAAGTGGATGCTTTCACTAGCGGTTGGTTTGGGTTTTATATGGCTTGCTTTTTCGTAACCAGATTCAAATATGTTTCGAGTATAGCTCGACAATCTATTTTAGTTATTGATGTTAATTAAACTACTATATCTGATCGCATTTTGTTACCATTCAAAGATTGATATATATGTTCTATTGGGCATAAATTTCGAGATTATTTCGTTGCAAAGCGTTGACAAATTAAACCTAAGTTTCACAAATACCCTTGAGACGAAAGATGCAATGATAATATCATATATTGTATGTCGTTAGAGATTGCCTATATGTTGAGATCGTTGAGTTTTCAATGGATTCCTTAATGCGGGAGGCTCTGGAACATAAGAAACTGAAATATTGCTCAATTTTCGAAATAACTTTTTGTTAACTACTCGGTGTTTCCTAAAAGCGAAGCTCAATGCAAAAAGCCATTTGGGGCAACTATATCCAAGTTATACATAGGGTCCCAGTAAAATTGGCATATATTTTCAATCCAAAATAACCACATTTCTTTAGCCTTAGGTGCTGTCAAAAACACAAATCCGATATGCTATTGCTTATTAGTTGATAAGTTTTTGTGCGCGAGACGGTTCCTGCCCTACAGACGATACCAGATTTAATTGCCGACACAGAACAACTAATGCTCTAACCATAGATGTTCTAGCAAAATTAGCAGTCACCAAACGTAGCTGTTTTACCTTGACTAAAATTTTTTGTCGTTATCTATACAAAATAGAAGCGGCTTTCTTCGGACAGTTTGAGATGAAAAATAACATATTTTTGTCTCAGTCTGTATCTCGAAGACCCCTATTCTGTTCGTATAAGCAAGAGGCATTAAGGAAGAGTATGACACTTGGCTGCACTTCAGTCTAAACCCGTGTTCGATATTACGGGCCTTTTCGACTAGACTCTCACTTATTTCTCGGAGGCGTCGTCATGTACAGCCCCCACGTTTGGTTAAACGCTTCGCTGTTGGAGGTTGGTTTATAAGAAGCTACCGGTTCAACCTACGGTCCCCTTTAAACATTGGGGTCCGACCTACCCCGCCCCCACACACAAAAACGAGGGATGTCCTAGTTACCATCCACACAACGTAAGGGGTGTGTGCATGACTACCTCCGAGAAACGTGGGTGTCAGGTCAGGCCGAAAACGCGCCTGTCATCCAACGGCTTTACTTTAGAGTGCAGGGAAGTGTCATACTCTTCCCTAATGCACTCTTGGTATAAACAAGATTGCATTAGTATGTCACTTTTCTCCACTCTAGTGTAAACCTGTGTGTGATGATACCGGCGGATTCCGCTAGTTGTGTGGCCCAGTATATACATCCGACAACACGAGTTTTTATCGGGGGGATGGTTGAACTGTTTATGGAAAGTCATCCGATCCAATTCTACAAAAAATGGACGGAGGGTCAGACTTACCCCTCCTCCCACAAAGCTGGGACTGTCTTTGCAGGATGACCACTTTCCAGAAATGGGGCCGGTAGTGCCATGTCATCAAACAAAGATTCGCATTAGAATGATACGAACTGACATGCGTTACCCTTATACACTCTCGGCATTAATCATGCTAAGCCTATATTCCTAACCTAAATCCTAGGCTTAATCTACTGACCAGTTTATACCTCAGGTTTGCTAATTAGTTCGCTGCTAATTTGTCGTTGAATGACGTGTTCCTAGGCGAATTTGCTCCAATGCGAACTTTCGTTAATGACTGAAGACCTTCTCAGAAAGTATGATGCTCTCAGAATAAATTCAGATCACGTATTTACTTTTTATTCTGCCCAAATGGATCAATCAGCTAAGCAAGGAACTATAATTTCACAATATGTTTATTCATTGCATTAATTTTAGTGACTATGACTATACTATGATCGTACTGGTAACGAATTCTCAATACTTAAAAATAATAGATTTTAAACAAAATATATAAATATGAAATTGAAAAATTTTGAAAAATACGAGAAAATAGTGAATAATAATTGTAATTAAATCTATGCAATTTGAAAACTGGCGACAAAAGCGACGAAAGATGAATCGGAACTGACAACCGGCCTCTTAGCCGAGTACCAACATCGAACCCTCACCGGGGTTAGCAGTTCTGCAGCTGAGCGTCTTCAACAACGACAACAAGAAATGCAGCAAACAACAGGTAAACGGGTTCCGGTTGTACGGGTACCGGGTGTTTGTGGTTCTGCCCGATTATAGACGGTCTTAACCGTTTACTTGGCACATGCCAGCTAGGTTACCACTTAGCCAAATGTTCTGCGAATTGTGTTTTTGCATAAGCATTTGTAATATAATGATTAAAGATTTTGTACAAAATCGACCCAAGACAGTTTTAAATCTATTACAGATAAGTGTGGACGTGGTTCGTGGATCCTGGTTAGTCGAGTGAGACATTTTCATACGGTGAGCCCAGACTCGTAATTATCCTTCACAGATTGTGGGTGGTGATCTGCCATCTCGTATATATCTATACCATGTGGGCAAAATTTCTAGCCGATGATACATTTACAACTAAGCATGGGACCGTCAAACATTTTAATACACTGTGTCAAGTGTGCAATGTTGTTTTTTTAATTTAATAAGCATTGGGAATCTGATTTCGATCAGAATTACGAAACACCCTTGCATACGATAAAATAGGGTTGTGACTGGAAGCAGCCTCAGAAGGTCCCGTATCTACCCTTAGCTATCCCGTGGTTTGAAATGATCATGAACATAAGGTTTGAAATTTCAGTGGGGTTGTTATAATTCACCGTTTCACTATGGACACTGTTGGGAGAAAAACTGACCTCAGAATATAGTTAGCGCTAAATGTGTTTCAAACTGTAGTTTCTAATAAGGGTTTTATGTAACCTTATGTTCATGGATACTAGCCAACAACTCGCTTTCCTAGTTGCGATAGATTGATTTTCAAAATTGAAATTAGCTTCCAAATTTTCGTTGTATAGAAAACGTCTATAGTACTATTTTGGCAAACCGATACAAATTCATATGGTAAAACATAACAACTTTTTCCAAATATTTAAGGAGCAAAATACAGCTAAAATAGAGTTGACCTCTAAGTTTATAAAAGAATTGGAAAAAATTGAGCCAATGGTGCTCTGCATTTTTTCTGGGAAAAATATATATCCCATGAAAGATCCTGAAAAGTACTGAAAATCGCATATTTAATCATTGCAAGCGGGTAGCTCTTTCCTACACAACGCGTGCTTTTTGCATACTACAATTAATGTTTTTGCAGTTTTGGTAATTGTTACAGCAATAGTAAGCTCGCGCTTAATAACATTGTAAATTAAGTTCTAAGGTTAGCTGGTTAAAGATGCAACTAAGTGCTGGCTCCATAATTCGAACACTGTACCATTTTAGGATGACATTGCTTGGTTACCGAGATTCTATGGGTGGTTTTGTTTCGTGAACCACCTCTTGCATAAAATTTCCCAATTTTGAAGGTGTCAGTGGGTTCCAGATATCGGGGAAAAGAACAGTGGGATTCCCGGCTGCCATTATGGGTCAGAAAGGTTGACATGACGAGAAAATGATTATCACGTCACTATGTCTATTAATATTTTCCCCTATTTAAACCCTATTTTGGCGAAAACATTGAGGACGACCCAGTACTGTAGCAGAAATAAGGAACCAGGTGAATATAAAAAATGTCGTCCGAAAATTTGAGGGAAACTGGAAATGTTTTGGTGAGCCATGACTACTATCATTTTAGCCAAGTGTGCTCAGATAATTTCGTGTGAACATGCAAATGCAGCGAAGACATCGTTTTTACACAATAATTTTTCCTTTTGTAAAACTTATATCTCAAAATGTGTTTTATTTTTGAAATTATTTTGAAATTGTTTTCTACAATTTCAGAACCTCCAGACGACAGCATAATTCCATTGAAAAAAGAAATATGGGCAAGTGGATGCGCGCTAATTCTAACCGCACTCTCCGTATTTATAATCATCATTTTTCTGCCGTTTTCCCTCATTTTCGCCACCAAAGTATGTCAAGAATACGAGCGAGCGGTAATATTTCGTCTGGGCTCGTTGCTGTCGGGTCGTGAAAAAGGACCAGGTCTATTTTGGATCATTCCATGCATCGATTCCTATACAAAATTGGACCTTCGCGTGGTGTCGTTTAGCGTACCGCCGCAAGAAATTCTCTCGCGGGTACGTTTGAAGACAACCAGTTTTAATTTATCATGTCAGCTAACATCTGTGTTCCATAATATTTTACGATAGTTGTCTCATACATCAGGTTTGGGAGCATGGTTTCTCCTAATGGCCACATGTACAGCCGCACGCAGTCGGCGTTGGAGCATATAAAGACCGATCAAGAAGTGGGCGCAACAAATATTGCAATATCTTTTACTCGCTCCTAATGGCCTTTGAACATACGAGCACTACATCTGATGTCCCAAGGTGTGGGAATAAGGGTTGCTTTGTTTTGAGGGGGAAACGGGTACGGAGCTTCTCACAAGGGTTCGGGGTATCTCTCAGGAGAATCGGCGATGTCGTAAAGGGCTGGACCCAGTAATAGATGTTCCCCAATAGCATGTATCCCTTTGAACTACGGAGAGGATTTGCAAATGCAAAGAACAAGTGTTTATCAATGTTTGCAAACATTCCGAGGAAAATCATTAAATAAGAACCGTAACTACCTAAATATTTGCAACTAAGCAATAAATAATGTTTTTAATGGGTATAAAATGATTCTGTCGAAGTGGCCCTTAGGGTCGGCATATGACCTCTATTAACCAGAAGAGTTGTATATTAAGCATACATGCTGACGCAGCGAGGGGTGGGTTAGGTGGTAGCCCTGGTCGACGATAGCGGGAGATGATCTCAGGGTGGTATAGGCCTTTTGGGTTCTGGGAGAAGGTCTCCGGACGGTGCCAAGGACCCCTTGCGACGACCTATTCTTGCCAATATTACCTACTCCAATTTCATCTAATTTTGCCAACTTTTGCTAAAATTGTTTGCGCGCTGTCGGCGCGTGTGGGGGCGCCATTGCCGCACACAAGAGGGCAGAGTGGTAACCTCAGGGTAACCTCAGACCACGGTGTCGGGGTGAGGGAGCGATGCCTCAGGACGTACTGGCCCTGTACTGCTGCTTCGGCATGTATGATATTTAGTATTCAGTGAAATCAAATTGGTAATCCACGTAGCCAAAAATGGGGTAACGATGATTAGTAGATCTGCGTGCAATATGCCTAATGGTAGGATAATTTAGTGAAGGCGCAAACGACTGCAGATGATATTCGATTGAACTGCTAAAATTTGAACAAATTCAATTTTAAAAAATATCAAATTCCCATTATTTCTTCCTCAATAATATTGGAATATTATCCCTTTATAAAAATAAAAAAATTATTTGAAAAATTTATAACAGACAATGATTTCGGATATCAAACGGACATTCATACAGAAATATTATGAGCCTATAATTTCGATTTTAACACATTTTTTCATAAATTAATCGTTAATAAATTTCAGGATTCCGTGACGGTTTCTGTGGACGCAGTTGTCTATTTTCGAATTTTCGATCCGGTTGTATCGATAACGAATGTCAACGATGCAGCGTATTCGACAAAGCTGCTCGCCCAAACAACGCTACGAAATACACTGGGAACAATGGACCTTGGCGAAATGCTATCGAAACGCGACGACATTTCGCACAACATTAAATCGGTGCTCGATGTCGCTACAAAATCGTGGGGAGTACAGGTGAGGGTAAAATGTAGTCCCATCTGAAAGGGAACATCAGGCAGATGGTTGAGTATAAATTTTATTCCATTCCAAAATAGTGTTTTCCTTAAGGTCAATAAACTTTCTATAATTTCTGCTTCCGGTTTTAAAATTACATTTAATTTCACCGGACCAACACTTCGAAAAAATTAAAACGAATTTTCCTGAAATATATTAACTGCTACCACAATTTAGTAAATACCAAGAGAATCCTTGGTTGTTTCAAACTTTGTTTACCAAAGCTTCAATCGTTTCCTTTATGAAATGCCTTTAAAAACCGCAAATAATGCAGAAATTGTAAGGAAATGTGGATGTTTCTGATCGAATTTTTGACGTTGCAGATAGATTTCTCAAATGCCATTGAAACCCTTTTCGAGTTGCTCGATTGATATTTCCCTTTTTTAATTTAAAATTTTTAAATATCTCGGCTAATTTCTTTCAAAGTAATATAATATAAAATATGCATACATGGAATTTTTAGGAGAATCTGAATAAATCCAATCATCTCAAAACTGTTGGGTTGTAGATATTAAATTTTTAACTAAAGTGGAAATCTTGTTGTGCCGTGGGAGTATTGGGAAATAAAGTGCTAACATGGGGATGTCGAAGTCTCAGGGGTTAGGAGATAGCCGGAGCTTCGGTGACCAGGAGTGGCGGTCCCCATGTTAGGTCAGCACGTCGACGGGGACCGTCAAGGAGGTACAAATTTTCTTAATTTTTGCAATTTTCCCCTGATAGCA
>JASANE010028645.1:0-26722 GCA_030248225.1 Trileptium ribeirensis | reverse complement strand
TATGAACGTATCTTTTTCTGCACGTGGACCATCGCAATTTTCTCAGAGAAAGGACGCGCAAAGTTTCGTATGTACGCAGGTTTACAGAATTTCATCTGAATGCAGATGACCGCAATTTCGTCTGGACGATGTCCGTATGCTTATGTCCTTTCTACACTTGCTTTAGTCTATGGCTGTTTTTAGGAAAGAACCACCATATCACTTACCATAAAGCTTCCTATGGTTAGTAACCCTGGTCTAGGACATTATCGGATGAGGTCTTCTGTCATCAACTCGCTTGCTCTGTCAACGGTCAAAAATCATATAGCCTTTGATTTTAAAGGCTAGCGTGTCCACTGTGGGGGAATGGGAGATTTACACCGTCCATATCCCCATGTTCGTGAGATTTTTCCCCATGTCTGTCCCCCCTCCACGTACTCGGCCGATACACCCATGTTCAATTAAATCCAAAAATTTTTGTCTCAAAAGTTTAGTTTTTCGTATGCAAAATATGTTTTAAACATGAATTTCCAATATTTCTAATGCTAACACGTCGTTATAGCTTGAAAACACATGGACGGCAATAAAATTGGATGAAAATATGGAAATATTTAGTAAACAAAATTTATTTTTACACTTTAAAATTTCTCTCGAGAATGAACATGGCTCCCCACTTTTCGGAAGATTGTGGACTGGCCAGTAAGGGGGTAGACGTTAATCGATGTGGATTTCATAGTATATTGTAGAATTATAAAATGACAGCAATTTAAAGTAGCTTAACTTAGTTTGTCGGATGATAAAAATTTAGGTTCTAACTTTTCTTCGCAGTGTGTATGAAAGTTACGGATAAATTGTTGGATTGTTTTATATCCAGCTACATATATACACAGTTACGCAGCGGGTTCAGCTATGTACATGGTGTGGTAGGAGGACGAACCCAGCTGTCAGACCGCTGGCCTCTACTGGACAACTCTTCCCGAAACCGCACCAAAGGGTCCAGCCAAATGGTGAGGAGGGCCCTCAGGTATTTCGACCTACCTTAGTTCGTCTATCTGGGTAAATTTTTGCCTCATTATGCCCCCCAGGTCCTGTGGCGCTAAAATTAACAAATTTTCGTCTGATGGGCTAAAAATATTAGAATTTTTCAATATTTTGGGCTGAAACCCCAGATTTTCCGCTGCAGGACTAAGATGCACTAAAATTTCCCTTCTTAAGCAAGTACAAACACAATCAGTTGCCATATTAGACATTTTTGACGCTTTCGGACGGTTATAGTATTTAATGATCCCCCACTTGAAGTGGGGAAACTCCAGATAGACCAGGTAATCACCTCCAGATATTTTCAGTTCCTCCAGGTATTATTTTGGTAAGTTAGAGAAGCCAGTATACTATAATGTATTATGGGCACATAAAGTACATTGCCTCCCCTGTCACTTAAGAACGCCTTGACTTATTTGACCCAGAGATTCCCTGTTACCACAAGCCCACCGGAGCCCCTAGGCGTTATACGTTCATTGGTGACGTCACGAGCTAATGTATCAGATTTTCTATGCGCTGCAGCAGATAATTTAGTTTTCAGACGTGGATAAAGCGAAAACGGCTTACGACTCAATTTGTGTACCACAGGAGCTGGCCGTTACTGGGTATCACAAAATTAAAACGCAAATCAAACGACTCGATAAAGAACTTCAGTCGATATTGACCAAACCGATTCACGCCATTCCGTTTCTCCAGCGTGGTCGTTTAGTGACCGTTGAGGCTGACGAGACTACTTCGTTTGGCTGGGGAGCAATTGTTAGCTTTACGAAAAAGGCAGCGTCAACGGACGACCCAGTTTTAGCGACAGACTCGGTTTATTTAGTTCATGTTCTTTTGCAAATTGATCCAGATAGCATTGGCACAGCAAGCGCACGGCCGCCTGTACCTGGAGGGCCTTCTAGAATGGAGGTGAGCAAAGTCGCAGAAGATATCAAATACGAATTGATTGAAATCTAGTTTCACCATACCCGATGGAAATAATTGGTGAAACTTAGTTTGAGCGAAATCGATCGAGTTTTTGCATTCATTTCGGGTTTTCTTTTGTTAAATAAGTTTTTTATCAGTGTTAAATTCATAATAGTATGTGAAATTTAATTCATTTATTTCATTAGATTCATAACTCATGAAGATAATGAAACATACAGAGAAACACGCTTTTTTGATATGGCAAGATATTATTGAGCAATTGTGTAGCCAGAAACTTTTGAACTGAGAGGACAGCTTAAACGCACCATTCACACATAACCACGAAATTCACTTTTCTGTTATATTTCAGGGGGCACAGATGCTGCCTCTTGGGGTATGGCCCGACATGCCCCCTTTAGCTGCGCCCCTGGTGTTGAGACATTTTGGTACCCATGTTACCCAGGTTTTTTCATCGGCGGAGGTTGCAAAGCATGTATGCATTTTTTAAAAAAAGTCGCGCATTAACTTGTCTAGAAACTTTTATATGTATAATCGCATATAGTATTTTCATACATGAACATAGGGGTCGATGTTACATTTAAGAGTCGCACCACCTAAGTTCATCGCCCGATCCCCCTGCGCGCCGATGCCGCGTTGGGAATTTTTGCAAACTTCAAAACGTTTAAAGGAATGTTTGGAAAAATTAGGGAACGGGGAAATTTTTGGTTACCCCACAGGCCTACCCCTCTCCACACCGAGTTTAGTTTCAGGTATTTTCAAACGTATGACACTATGGGTCGGAGACCCAGGGCCAGCTTTGACCCCTAACAAGCACGAAACTCGTAACTAGGTTTCGAGGCCATGACTTTTGCGAATAACCAGAATCTTAACAAAAATTGGAGAACATTGATAAATTTTTAGCTAAATTTGGGAAAATCGGCAAAAAGGGGAATCAAACATGAAATCGGGTCAGGAATTGTTTAGTTAGTTTCACCGAGTAAGAAGCCCACAACTGACCTATTTTAGTTTGTTTTTTATTAATGGTCAAAATAAAAAGTATGGTTTCATCAGAAATTATTTTCGCATCTTTTGAAAAAAAACCTTGCCCATTACTAAGCCAAATTGAGGAATGTTTTGCGCAAAAACCCTGGACTTACCATTAGAAACGGCAACAAATCTAAATTCTTTTAAATGGTATTTAATTACAGCTTAGAGAGGATGCACAAATTACTTATTTAGGCTAAGGATTCCATGGACTTTTAGCTCTATATACATGCTAACAAGTAATTTTTACAATCAATTATCGATTGGTCGAACCTAAGGAATATTTATAAAAGTTTGACAAAAATGTCGAGTTTGGTTATGGCTGCGTTGTTTACAATCAAAGCAAATGTTCACTATAGTATGATTTTGACTGATCTGCTAAGCACTGTAGGTTCGTAACCTATTGTTAAAAATGTTTCAGGTAGTTCCGGTTTTTCTCAATACAATCGCAAAAATAAGCCAAGTTCGAATATTTCTTCCCGAAGATCTCAAGTCTCTTGACAACAGAACGTCGGTGGCGAAGATGATCGCCGAAGTCCAGCGGCGTTTCAATGGGCCAGAGTCAGTTCCCTTGCTCGATCCAATCGAAGATATGCAGATTCAAGGAAAAGAAATCAAAGATGTGATTGAGGTTAGGTATTCTTGATATGGTCATGTACTATTTACTTGTCCATCATAGTAGAAAAGAGATTGCGGTTAATCTCTGATCATAAAAATCTTATTTGATTAGAAATGGAGCTTCCTGAGAATTGTAAGACATAGAAAGCGCATAATGTACCAGAAATACAGTAATGGCATCGCTACGACGATTTTGCAGTATATATAAATATTACTAATACCGTAGAACCATTTACATTGTCATCCAAATAGCAAGGTCAATTGAAAGATATAAATCAGGACTTTTAAGAAAAACTATAATTTGAAACATTATATTTTCGCGTTGTAGGTCTTTAGCGCTTGTTCTTTTTGATGTGGATCACAGGAATCGAACTGCAGTCGCACACAGGAACCTCGAACATCAACAGTGCCCGCCACAAATGGCCGCTGTTGGATTGACACTCGCTTGGTGCTTGATTCATGACATCCCTGCTTGCTCAGCCGAAAAGCTACAGTCATTTGTGGTGCACACTGTTTTGCTACTTATACTTTCCAGTCGTGTGCGTGCAACTCAATTGTAAGAGTAGCAAAATTTGACTATTTCTGATCCCAGGCCTTGGTTACCCCAATTCTCTCGAAAGTACGTTGGGGGAACCGAACTGAGGAGGGGGTGGGCGAGATATTCTGTTCACCAAATCAGTAATATTTAATACACAGTAATATACAGCGAAACCTTACCGACAGATGACAATTTGATTTTTAGCCTCGCATGGTAAAATTTCTAGGTGTTTTAGTTCTATAACAAAAAATGGTATACTTTGCCTCGCAGCGGGGAATTTGTTGGACTATTTTATAGTGGCGCAGAAGAAAACTATCTGAGGGAAACCCATTTTGGAGGGCTGAACTGGGGGCACCTGGAGAACGGTCGAAATACCTAGGACTTCGCCCCGTGGGAAAGCCTTTACAATGTAGTGGTGCTTAATATGGATTGTTAATCAATGAAATTGACGCATTTAAAGGATTAAATAACATTATAAGCTCATTGTTAATCTCCAACAAATACGTAGCTTGCATCGTCGAAATTTCGAAAATGCACTCTCGAAGGTATTTTTAAACTTTAGCTCATTGCTTTAAAACATCTACTCTGATAAAAATGCATAGTGCTGGAACAACTGCAAAAGTGCCCACGAAGATACATAGTTAAAATTAAAAGCTGTTTTGATTTATGGTGTTAAATCCTGTCGGCTTTGAGTTTTCCCTACCTAAATCAACTATATATCGGCATGATCAGACAGAAATCGGCCGTTACCGAATGAGATTGTCCTCAACAATATCTTTTCAAAACGGGCTTATAATGAGTTGTCCGATATTATACTACTTAACATTTGGTGGAGTGCTAACGGTAAACCAACCGATAGCGTACATGGGGGAGACAATCCTTACTCTTACGAAAGAGCTTGCAGAAAAACATCAAGCGTAGGCATGCTTTCAACGGATACGGAGTCATTGTGGAGTGGTAGGAAACGAGAAAGTCGACAAGACGAATGGCGAAGGTGGCAAGCATATTAGAGCAGTCAGCAGTTGTAGACCTTAGTTCAGCGAAAGCTGCTATGAAGCAGTCCCTACAGACAATATAGGAATATCTCTGAAAGCCGGTGGTTCGAGGCTCAGAAGTTCATATCAAACCTGACAAAAGAGAGCAAACAATACCATCCAGGATACGAACCGGAGGTTATGGCTTAGAGTTTACGTGGTACAGGACAATAGTGATCAAGAACAAGAACAACCTTAATCTGCACAATGCTCCTGCTGCAACAAACCTAACGACAAAATAAGCAAACGCGTATTCACCTAATGCGAGGCGGTACGGCCACTACGACAGCGCCACTTTGAAAGAGAAGACCTGATAACGTTGCTGTTTGAAAAACCCGAAGCAGAATAATGTTTGTGACGCTGGCATAGTCAGACGCATGTGACTGGGGTCCAGTGGCAGAAAATACAATAGCAACAAAACTTCACATGAGAAATGGCCAAAATTTGCTATGCTACTCTAGTTTGATGCCCCCTGGTAAAATTTTGGTTCCCCTGGTAGAAAAACCCCAATATGACATCAAAATTCAACAATTTTTTGCAGAAAAAGTTTTTCTTCTAAAGTTAAAAATTTGATTAAGTTCAGCAAATAATTTGTTGAAAATTTAGTTTTAACTTCAATAAAGACATTTTTGCACTGTTTCTGGTGGCATGTATCAACAGTTTTAGCATATTTCGATGAAAATTTTTTAGTTAAATTTTAACCCCACCTCGCCCGGGGGAGATAGATGATGGAATGGGGCTTTGCCCTCAACTAAAGGCACAAATCAGAATTTCAAGCGTTGAAATGAGCTATCGCGCGAATCAATCTCCACAGCTCCAGTTCAGTTGTACGCCCGTCACCCTAAACCCTCAATAACGAACATTGTTAGATTTTACCACTATACGGCTACTAATAATTGTACACTCAGAATTCAATAATTCTCGAATTCAAATTACGTTTTACTATAAAAATATTTTTCAGGCATAGATATATAAGAAAAAATAATTTGAAGACTAAAAATCATCATCTGTTATGATGTGCGAAAGATTTAAGCTGTTTGGGAAAATTGGATAATGTGTAAGTTCTGAATGCATCTAAATGGATTGCTTTAACTCTGACTACATCTTATTGTCTTCAGAAGTTGAACACGTGTACTACTCGTTTGGAAGCTCATCCGCTCCACAGCGATGTCGATCTTAGAACAGTATACGAAAAATTCCAAGGCAAACTTGTTGTAAGTATTCTCCGTGTAGTTTTATACCATAATGTATGCTGGCTTCTCCACGGCACAAAATTTTTACCTTGAATATTTAGTGTTTAAGCACTCAAAATGCGCATTTCTGCAAACAAAACTTCATCTTGCTTAGGATTTTGTCATCAATAGCCGAAATATAAGCAGTTATATTGAGTTTTGTTATAATCGTTTTTATTAAGACGATCATTTTAAATGTGACCTAAAATACATGGGGGCGCTGTCGGTTGCCGTGGTTGAAGCCAAAATTTACCTGGGGGCATGACTTCGGGGGCTGCCGAAAACCTGGGGGCCTTTTCCCTCTTTGGAAATGCCAGGCATGTATTATGCAAAAGTCAAATTGCTTCAGGATATCCTCTTGGAAAATAAATACGAGCCTGCTGGCAAGGTAGTTTCCGTGTCGCAACTGGCATCTTGTCACGACTAGCGATTCGGCTACTCAGACTGCTAATTGATACAAAACGGCTGATCTGCAGCCGCACCTCGTTATCGCAGGGCCTATTAATATCCTTAATATATACTGCATCGTTGTAGCCAAATATGTAGCCGTATATACAAAACTGTTGTAGCCCTATATGCACTGTTGACTTTTGCATCCTCTTCACTTTGCCACCCTCCCCCCCCTTCGGAAATGTTAGTTCCCGCGTTTCTGCCCCCCCCCCCGAATGGTCAGTGTATTTTTTCGATTTTTTATATTATGTCTATGATTATTACAAACTGATTTGTTCCCTCCACCTCAAAATTTTAGCCTATGCTGTTTGCCTATATTTTGAATGTTGGTACCTTTAACCGCTGCTCCAGTATACGTCACAGAGATTATTCCCAACTATTCTCAACAATTTTTGTATCAAGTCCACAGCTTTATGGAAAAGAAATATAACGTGTTTTACTATTTTGTAGCAAAGATCTAATCCTGTACTTGTGCCCTTTATTACTTTTGTCTGCGTCCAATTTCATACCAATTTTGATTCGTTTTTGATTACCAATTTAATATAATGGCAATTACTTTACATAGCTAGGCTTCAGGATTTCAAACTCAGTTTTTGTTTTAATAAGTTTTTTAAATAACGCTTTCAAATATTTCTTAAAGTCTGATTTTCGCAGAGCGACATGGTTCTGTATTTCAAACTACCATTTGGCCTTTGATGCACTAAATTCTAAAAAAATACGCAATAATTTCTATACCAAATCCACAGTCTTATAGACAAAAAGCTTAACACGTTACCCTACTTTGCTGCAAAGATGTGGTCACCTAATTGTGCCTTTTGCTACTTTTGGCTATGTCCAGGCTAAAATTTGCGACGCCGACGATTTCTTCTTTTTCTGCACCATAATCTTTTAACGACTATTATAGTGACAACTTTTAGATAGCTGGGTATGGAAACTATGGTTGTGGTTTTGCTTGTTGTTTTTCCTTTTTGTTTCTCCTCTTAAAATTATCGTTAAAGTCCAATAATTTTTACGGTAGTTGAGAATTCACGGTATAATAACGTATAATATTCATACTAAGTTGCACGCAATGTTAGGGTTGTTCCATTTTCGAATATTTACCGTCCTCGCCAAATATGACTGTCGCTCGCTCGCGACTCGCTCGAAATAAATTTGTTCTAAAATAGAATTAATTATTAGTTTTATATAGTTTCGAAATCTCGAGCTAGCCACTCGCTCGCTCAAAATGCGATGGTCATTTCTAGCACGTGATGTATATGTGTCAGTTTTAGGCCGAAGAGAAATATAAGCAAGCTCGGGTTGAGCTCAAAGCTGCCCGATCGTTATTGCAACTCGAAGAACTAAAGCAACGCAAACGTGTACTACGCCGGCTGCAGTATGCAACACCGCAGGACGTCATCACAGTCAAAGGACGTGTAGCGTGTGAAATTTCAGCGTAAGCCCGCGTTTTGTTCCGAAAGGCTTTTTGGCCTAATTTTAAAGCGAAATCATAGGAACAACAAAATAAGATTTGGCAGTATTAGCTAAATTCAGTAAGCAATATCGTTTGAACCGGTCCATTGCTTGGCTCTAGAAGTATCTTATATTGTCGAGGGCGTTTCTTAGCTTTCTGTGGGTCTCGCATCCTATAATTGAATATGTCCCGGTCATAATACATAATAGTTTCGCAATACGGTAAAAAATAATTGTGAAATATGCTAAACTTATTCATTAGCCCCTCATGTTATTTAAAGCTTATTTCGTTCTAATTTACTGGACCCGACTTAAAACTAAGTGAAAATTGAATTTTTATCAAATCTCAAAACCCATAGTATATTCATTCTAATTAGGTGGCTCCCTACGTGGTGGAAATATAGAGAAGACCTTCCTTATTCACTAACTATGCGAGGCCAGCTATTGGAGGTAGCTGCCAGAACCGGGCATGGACAAAATATGGGGTAGTATCCATTTGACATAATTTTGCTTTAAATTTTTGAAACACCAACCATCCCACTTTGTAACTTTGTAATAACCGATAACGAATCGCACGCCCTTCTTATAGAAAAATGCTGATGTTTTTGGCTAACCGAAAATTTGCAAAATCAAATCTAGAAATAGATAGGATTTATGTAGGGACAAATATTGACTGTACAGTCACGGACAAGTGTGCACAAAAAACGAACGCAACAGCGTTCGTTTATAAACGAACGTTACAACGATCGTTTGCGTTTACTTTCATTCATAAACGAACGCAAAATATTCGTTCTAAAATATGATAAATTTTGCTTACGTATACGTTCGTTTGTAACCGAACATTCTAACATCGTTTGCGTTTGCGTTCCTTCGCGTTTGAGGTTCGTTTTTATGCACGTGTTTTTGTTCGTGACTGTATGTAGGCAGGACTCAGCCCGTTAGACGCTTACCTCTATTTAAATCAGATTGCCAATTTTCGTGACAAAATGTGATTGTTTTGTTGATACCGCCAAGACGGAAACTTGCAAAGTTCAAAGGATCCTGACCATATTAAGTTTCCTGAGTTCATTAATACTGTTGCAGTTGAAAGCAACGTGTTAAGTTTTTTGCAGGTCGCAAAGAGACTGCTGTGGCCCATTCCCAGCCTAAAGAGATTATGTCCAGTTATTACCAGAGTCTATGCTTATTGAGTTTCATATGTAGCTCTGCTGGGATTTGTCATGAACAGGATAAAAATTGTTTCAGCTCTATGTAACGCCTTTGTGGGTTGCCATTTGAAGGCGAGTTCCCTAGAAGCCCATTTGATTACTTCAGATCTTGCGAACCCAATAGAGAGTGAAAAACCAGGATCGGGGCCAACAAAATGGGTGAAGAGAGTTCAGCTTTCTCTGCTCGTCCGATCTCTCGGTCCAGTAGAAAACAGTGTCCTCATCTTAGTTATGCTTTTATATGGTGATCTCACAGTTGCTTAATATTTTTTACAATGCAACAAAATATTAAATGTGACTGACAGTGCCAGGAATCCAGAATATTATTTATGCATATATTTTCGTTCCTACAGCCCGATTTTTTAATCAGAGCACATGCTAATATAGCGTCAACTTCAGCCTAAAAGACCTAAGAATATAATATATTGGCTTAAATGGCTCAATAAAAAACAAAGCTACAGTACCTTATCGATCATGCATATCCATACGTGACACGTCCGTATAACAGTTCATAGAATACGAGATGCTGCAACCACGCAGCCCGTCTGGAATATAGGTTGTCCATTTAGGCATGTGTAGTGGTGCTGTCTTAGCATCATGTCACTGGGTGCACTGAGCAAGGGTACACTTTCGGCCATTTGCTTTATTTTTAAATGACCGATACATTCTGAATCGGTTGTGAATAAGCCACAAGTTTTTAGTCTGTATTAGCTTAAGATAGCGTCGACGATGCTGGTTGTATCAATAAATTGATGCTATTCTAAGCAAAGCAAGTGTGCCTATATTTCGAATAGCCCCCCTTATGGCATCAGTGATTAACAGTGTCGTAAGTCACTGTGCGCAGGACAGTTTCCTCATAAAGAGAAGATCGCAATGCTACCAGACATAGCTTGCCATTGCAACAATGATGGTGGTGCACTGCACATAGTCTCCATGTTGTGCCAATGGCCGTTTTGCAAGCCATGATCGCAAGTGTTCTTTTGTGTCACATAGTCTTTATTCAACTGGAGGCCAGGTGCATACTTAAATTATTTTGCTCGAGTAAACTTAAGCTGCACCCATAGATTATCCTATTTTGCAATAGGTAATCGCAACGCCTTGTTACGGATTAAATACGCAAATTTGGTAGATTTTTAGTTAACATAAAATTGACAAAATCCCAGAAAATTACTAAAAATAATTGTACCTTGTGTTCGAACAGAATATTGACGATTTTCAATTTGCAGGAAGTTAGTTATCTAATGCTTATGAGCTTTTCATTCGTATTTGTTTCTGTTCGCGAACAAATTTAACGTAATACTGACGTCATAAATTAATCGGTCCTGTGGTTTCGCTCGTAGTGTTAACTAACAAACCCAACTTTATCCAAATCCGGTATATTTTCGTTCACAAAAAATGGGTAATTTCCGTTGAATTTTCTTGAAAACAATAATTGGCCGGATTTCTATCGTAGAGCTGTTTGTTCGCGAACAGTATTGCGCCGAATTTCGGTTTACCAAAAAATGTTTGGTAACAGTTTTAACCAAATAACAAAATACGATGGTTGATGGGCGTAGATAAAGTTTACTGCCGTGTTTGATTCTTGTTCAATAAGTGCAATATTTGCGTGGTAGAGTCTAAAGTCCATTGTTCACCACATCTTCTAACGTGCAAAATACCACAGTTTTCCAGGCTGATAAGACAATTCGTATGGCACCATTGTTCGAATTTCGTCAGTGCCATACTTAGACTATTAGCAGTAGTAGTAATTCTCATGCGGAAGCACATGATTGCAATGCTGGCCTCTCCACCTGACCAAAATTTTACCTGTGGGGTTTTGACCAGCTCCAACCTGGTGTTAACTAAAATACCTTGGGGAATATCCCCAGCTTACGTGATCAGGGGGGTTTATAAGTGCATTTTTTCAAACATCTGAAACATTTATTATTGAAGCATTTAGAATACATAGTCCTGTTGTAGGCCGCGGCCACACTACATTTTACCTAGGATTTTGTCATAAACAGTCGAAATATAAGCCGTAATATTGATTTCTATTATAACGGTTTCGAGTTTATTACGATGGTTTTTGTTTGGGCCTGAAGATACTTGGTGGGTGCTGATGGCTTCATTTAGAGGGGAACGGGAAATTACCTTGGGGCATTCTAGGTGGTATCTCCGTATTTGATCACAGACATCTTTCATACCTATAGCACAATAGTAGCTGGACGGGTTATTATTCCTTTCGTCCGGGGTAATATCCGTCGGAAAGTTCTTATTGCGCTTTGGCTGATTGAAATGTTTAGTGTGCAGATTAGGCCAGCTCACGGCTTCGCTTAGTACATAGTCAATACCTGAAGCGGGCCCTCCAGTTTGTGAGCTGGGTGCGACCAAAATATTGAGGGGGCATGAACAGGGTAAGCTGCCCATGCACCAAGCATGTCTCATTATTCACCACCAGGGAGGAACCGGTTAGTCTTTGGGAGGGATGGTTACATATTTTTCTATGACGCTTTTTCGCCAATAATTATTTCCTTCCAGCTAAAATAGGTTTATGCAGTTTGTTGAAGCGTGGTCATGAAGCATACAGCCTGTTTAGCGTGTCATCATTTTATATCATATCTCACAATGATATTAGCAACGATAGGCATACATAGTCATTTCAAGTCGTATGTTGAGAGTAAACATTGATTTCGATAGGCGTCCCCAAATTCCCTT
Source organism: Trileptium ribeirensis (assembly GCA_030248225.1). NCBI lineage: Eukaryota > Metazoa > Nematoda > Enoplea > Enoplida > Thoracostomopsidae > Trileptium > Trileptium ribeirensis. Next base: position 14,529 of record JASANE010028645.1, on the reverse strand, counting down.
GTACATTTATTATTAATTGAAGACCCAAATCATTTTTCTGTATACTAAATATTTTTAACAGTAACAACTAGAATATCGCATACGAGCGTGGTTTCGTTTTTAAGTTATCGTTTTGTGTAATCACATGAAACAGGTTGTGTTTGATGTTTTAACCTAAAGCCTCTGGAAATCCTGAATTCATTGAAAATCCTAAGACCTCGTCGACCACTGACAACGTGTCAAGTATGTATTTGTGCTCGACTCTAGCACCATCGTCTGCAGCGTACCATAAACCTAGAAATAGACCATTGTTGGTGCCTTCGCAATACATAACCAAGCCACTAAAGACAAACTATATTTTCAAAATAAGGTTCATTAACCCTAAACCCATTAAAACGTTGAAAATGCATGAAATATTCTTGCTGGTCTCTATATAACCAAACCAGCTTACCGAAAATCCTATGTAGACTATTCTTGATGCAGTGTACACAATACGTAACGAAATAACTGGATATATTAACACAATACGTAACGAAATAACTGGATATATTACCGACTATATTCTGGAATTAGGGTTCATTGGTTCTGAAATTCATTGAATATCCATGAAAAGACATGGAATATGAACGCTGGACTCTACACCAAAAAAGGTATTGTATAGTCATGCTGGACACTAAATGACAAAACCATATTTTCCAGCGTGCATGATAATACAATAGGCACTCATTGTAACGTATGAGTAAACTAAGGTGCCCCCTGCCATCCCCTTCTGTCATTAGCGATTAATGATCGGTTGTTCGACGTACCAGCCATCCGAACAGGAAACATAAAATTGGGTTTTGGGCAACTCGTCCAAAACGTCAAATAACAGAAAAGTGCCCTATTAACAATTACTTCAGCATCATTAAGTAACAGATTTATGACTGTTTGGCATTTCAGGTGGAAAATTTTATATTTTATTATCGAACGAAAATTCCCCCGTTTAATATTTTAAAACCTGCACATCACATGTTAAGTTTGCGAACTACACTTATTATCCATAATAAAACGAAATATGTTAGCGTAACGAAAAAATGCGGAATGGTAGTTGCCCTATTGTGCGTTGTGAATGAATTGTGGTCAAATAGCAAATAGGTTCATAGTGTTACCGAACAGAAATTAGACCGTTTTGCAATCAGTTGCTCTGCGTTCGAGAATGGAAATTTTTGAATTTAGAATTAGCTATTGCAATGAATTTTTTGTTCGCTAACAGCGTTTTGTACATAGTCTCAAAAGAGGATGGTAGGGGGCGCATCTTAAGTTTACTTATGCTTAACGTAAACACGCAATACAATATGAAATTTGAAACATTCACTATTTCTAGTAAAAGACCGGCGAATCGTATTATTGCTCACAGCAGTCCAAGGGGTGGTCCCACAAAAAAAGATGTGTTTATCTAAGTTGTAGATCTCATCTGATTTTGCACGGCGATCGTTTTCGATACGAAGCCTTCGTCGCAAAATATGGGCTGCGAAAACCTGGTACCCGTATGGCCAGATTTGGCAAAGAACCCTTAAACAACCTGTTTTTTGCTATTTTGACCCGAAGAGTGGGGTAAGGGTTGTTCATGTTCACTTTTCCTATCTAACGAAAAATTTAAACGAAATCCTTCCGCCCCAAGACGACATATGCATGAGAGAAACAGACAAATAAATTTTCACGATTCTCCCCCACGTTTCCTCGGTAGAAGGCCCGCTCGCTTCTCCTCGTTTCAATTACAATTCCTAATGCTAAAATGTCGGAAATTATGGAAATATACGGAGTATAGAACAAAATTTTGTTGGGTGTTTCAAATGCTGTAGAAAGGTCAGTTATTATTTTTGTGATAGACATGACTTTTGTCTAATAAGACATTTTCCTTTCTTCAGAGCTGATGAACTGTTGCTCACAGAGATGCTGTTTGACGGCACATTTAACGATCTCAGTGTGCAGCAATGTTCCGCGCTGCTGTCATGCTTTGTCTGTCAAGAAAACGGTGAGCTACCGGCACTTGCAGAAGATTTGTCCGGGATATTGCGAAAAATGCAGGTAAGCTTGAAAATATTTCCAGATTACAAGTGCCTTGTGCAGCTGATTTGCTCGAACGTTTTTAATATCAAACAAAATGAAATTCGAGTGGCAAATTAGGAAGTGTGACAGATTCATCTCAAATTTTAGGGATAACTTTACTGGATGTTGCATAGCGAACTGCGTGTATAACTTCGAAATTCCACTGGTTACTATCCGCTTTCGCATAGTATAGTACAGTCTAGCAAAAATTATATTGGCAAAGATTCTGCCTGCAGTAAGAAGTAGTCAGTCGATTTGTGAATGTTACACTTTAACCCAGCTTATTGTTTATGACATTATTTGGCACAACATAAACTCGGTAAATATATTATCTTCAAATTACTGTATGAATGAATCGATTGAGATTGATTGATTAATTGTAGAAAATTTTTGGATTTAGGATATCGGTCGCCGCATTGCAAAGGTTGTTGCCGAAGCCAAATTGCCAATTGACGAAGAAAAATATGTCGAAAAATTTCGGCCGCTTATGATGGATATAGTTAAGGAGTGGGCGAGCGGAGCTTCGTTTGCGGAAATTTGTAAACTCACCGATATGTTCGAAGGTAAGCGAATTACTACTGTTTCACTGGCAACTCAAGGTTTATAAACAACAAATAATTATTGAAACGCTCAGAAATAAGAGTATAATAAATTTATGGAAAAGAAAATCGATCGGTTTCAATTATTTTGACTCTTTTAATAATAATATTTCAAAATCATAAAATTGCAATCTATTTTAATTAAACTAAATTTTAGTTGCTTCCGAATAAGCAAAATTTGGACAGATTTTGTTTAATTCATTTAGATTGTTCTTATTTAGACTGTCAACGAATAAATTCAGCTTTACACTTTACGTACACTATTATTGGGTTAATTTTTGGTCTCGGGCGTTGTCGTCGAAAGCTTGTCGACGTGATATGCGACCTAGGTGCAAACACCAGGGTTTGAAATAGGGTAGTAAATTACTACGCGGGTAAGCGATAATGTAGCTGTTTTTCGTAAGCCGTTGTATACACCCAAATTGTACGTATATTTAGGTGGCATTCCAAATGTGTTGGTTTTGCATTCAGAATGAAAAGGTTGCTTGAGTTTGCGAACCTAGCACCAGACTAATAATTTCATTCACAGCCGTTACCTGATAGGTCCCATTTTCACGGAACGCGCTGAGTTTCCCACCTATAGCTTTATAGCGGCCAAAAATCGTAATAATGTAATAATTTTTTGTCTGTTTTTGTCGGAAATAATAACTAATCACCCCTTCCCCAATTTTTTTATTTGATCACATATTCATTCTATTTGTGCCCTTTCGTTAGACGTTGAATCTCGCGACTAAGGTCAAAATGGGCCCAAAAGGGTCATGGGTCACATTTTTTTAAATTTAGTCATTCGGGTATCTTTGGGAGCCTATGTCTCGCTGGTATTACCGCCAAAGAGCTGTTAATGCTGTCCCGTATCCTTAAATGAAATGGTATTTTAGGGACTTCCGATTTGTTCTCACATTTTTGCTTTTGTGGCATGGTATTGCGCGGTGCGAGCGTCAAAACAGCCTCATTTAGGATTTCAAGCACGCTAAATACGATGGTATTACAGTCGAACACCTGTTGTTGTTGTGCCATGGCATTGCAGATCTGTGGGTGGTCTCTGGGCTCCAACAACTTTCACATGACTCCTTTTTAAATATCGCACAAACACCAGTTTAAGCTAATCTTTCAAGGTTGGAGTATTTCTTAGCGGTCATGCGCGCTCTGTTTCTGCTCGATAGCGAGATACTAGAAGATTAGTATTGGCAGAAATAAGATGTAATAATAAAAAAAGTTTATGACTGAGACCGCCACGTTTTGAAAAGTATCTACTGACTCGACTCGTCCAGATAGTTAAGTGGCTGTCAATAAATTGCAGTCACGGCCAGAAATTAGTGCAGAATAATAAATCCAAATTTCGATCGATTTTGATTAAACCCGATTCCGATCGCTTTAGAGCGTTTTCGATTTTAGAGCAGTTAAATAATTTTCAAATTTGTAAGGTTTCGATTGAACTATATTTTGATCGAATTCAGTTGCACTGATTTTTAGTCGCGACTGTATGAGTATTGACTCGTAACTAGACTGTGTGCAGCTTGTCGACGAGAGTTTTATCGACCACTGCGTAGGCTGCACATGGACAACCCACATCGTTTGCGGGCGGGTGCCTTCTGTTTATGGATTTATGCCCTGTCAACGTAGGCAGATCACTTCATTATGCTGCCCGGCCAGTCGAAACCAACCATTAGAGGTTGTTCCCCGTATCACCCGACCCGATTGCGGTCTTTCGCATAGCCTAAATACAGTAGGCACCAGAAATGACTGACACAAGTGTCTCTAGTGAGTGGCTCTCTCGACATTCTGAAACTATTTAAATTAATAATTTATTTCGAGCGAATCCCGAGCGAGTGACAGCCATTTTTGGTGGGTATTGTATACTAATAAAAATATGATGAAGATAATAGACCGTAAAAAATAATGTATACATACTAATGTACCAGTACTGTGGACGAATAGAAATAAGTTTTAAACATGTCCGCTCTTGCTGCTATTGAAAATAGCTCGAAACGATTATTCAGCTAAGTACTAGAACGACAATACTTTAATAATATAGGAATATCCATACTTCCTAAGTTATGAAGACATTTCCTGGCCGTGAGACAATAAAATTTTAAGTATATAACTGTCAAAATATCGAATACCCAGGTACCTGATTCAGCAGCCGAGTACTCGACAATTCGGGTGCCGTACTCTGGGTACCAGTATTTTTAGTAAAAGCGATAGCCATTTGCTGCACACTACTTTTGCTCTCTCCTTGGGGTTATATTTGAAACCTGCCTTACGCGTCATCTACCGCGTTGATGAATAGGCATTGGTTATAACTCTATAATTAAGACATAGACCATCTTTGTAGTACCCATATATCGTCTCTATTTCACAAGAGACCAAACTGATGCGTAGACAATAATAACCATGCACCCTTGAAATGCTTGGACATAAGAATAGATTCCTGAACTAGCATGCTGAACCTACCATACGTCAACATACCGCCTTGAGTCTCTGCTTCCAGAGCAGTCTACAGCGGGGCGGTAGTTTGCGGACGTTAATAATGTAAATGGTAAAACAAGTAAACAAATTTTACTTCTCCGGGGCACCTTCAAATTATACCTGGTCATAAATGCATACTAAAACGCAAATGTTCTCGCCGCTGTAAGTTTTCCTTACAACAGAATTCAGGCTACCAAGTCGACATCGCAAAGCGCCAGAAGCCATTACTCCACCGTATGTTTCTCTTTTCAAAGTCTTTCATAGAATATACATTTTATTCAGATAACATTGCCGATTTTTTTTCTTGTAAGGCGGAACACCAAATATCCCGCTTGATACGCACAGATAGCTGAAAAAAACAATACATGCAACAAAAAACAGACTGTGAGAAATAAAATGATACCAATTTAATCAAGATAAAAAATATCGATGGAATTCGGCTGCAAGCTTACGTGTACGTCAACTATTAATAACCCTTATTATCAATTTATTATTAATTTGATGATCTCTCGCAACAACCGATGCTGATGAATGAATCGAACCGAGCACTTTGCGGTAGAGGTGCGCCCGCAACCACTGAGCTAGACTACACGCTGTAGCCGGATGCTTAGTCGCCCAGCGAGCGACTAAAAAACGCAGCCAAACCAAGCTACTCAACGAACTGAGTAATGCACTATACATCGCATCACATTAAGTTGCCCCAAAACAACTACTTAAGGCTTAACATATACTGCCAGAAGTGGGTGCTGTTCGTTTAGGTTTCGTTAAAAAGTGTCAATCTTTGAAACCTTTTCTTTAGCGCGTTTTTAAAAATTTTCAGTGTTGAATTTTTTGCTGTTATATATATAATTGTGGCCAATAAGTACAATCGAAACAACACAAACGATAAATTTCGATGGATATTTTGCACTTAATAATGACAGTGACTATATTTTGTTCGATGTTCGTTTCGCTCAGCGCTACATTTCAGCCAAGTACTGTATGATGTAAGCATTAAGACAGTTTTCAATGCATAACCAGCAAATTAACCTTCCTAAAACTGCGGATGCACATAATACGATAGACACGACGTTTAAACAGTGGTACAATCATAACATAATATGACCAGTCAGCCTGATGTTTTAAATAGTTTGGTCGCTTAAGCTATAAGTGGATTTACTAGTCATTAGAGTACACATGTCTTTTTTATACTTCAGTTAGCAGCAAAAATGCTTCAATACTTCCTGTTAAATGTTCAAAAAATCTTCTCAACCGTATTCGACTGTAAAAAAGCTATTTGTACGTACATACATCTATATCGCCGTATCGCCTGAAATTTTTCAATTTATCAATCAACTTGGCATTGATGAGATCTGAAGCAGTCACTAAACTGATATTTCTAAAATTTTTACCCACGACAACTGCTCAAAATCCGAAAGACACTCTCGCACTATATATTACTGGGGGCCCGGGAACAATAAAATTTTAAGTATATAACTGTCAAAATATCGAATACCCAGGTACCTGATTCAGCAGCCGAGTACTCGACAATTCGGGTGCCGTACTCTGGGTACCAGTATTTTTAGTAAAAGCGATAGCCATTTGCTGCACACTACTTTTGCTCGTGTTAATATTTCAAATTAACATAATTTTTTTTGTTCTCAGTTTCCTTGGTATCACTATTTTGTCTTTGCCACTTTTTCTGATTTTCTTTATTATTCGTTTCAGGAAGCATAATTCGGTGCATGAGACGCCTTGAAGAACTTACACGTGAAATGTGCGGCGCAGCCAAAGCTATTGGAAACGCTGAGTTGGAGAAAAAATTTTCCGAGTGTGAGTGAACAATCGTTGATTTCGCGTGGTAAATGTTATCAAGATAATTGAGGAAAGCCGGCTTATATTGGATATTAATTTAGTCATAGAACTCACCATAAATGAACACTGGTAATTCGACGCTATATTAATATTCCTCTGTCACCCGAAAAGCTATAATTTAATGGATGTATATTTATTTGACATTTGGGGTGTTATTATTTGAACAGGCTATAATTATTATTGCAAGTGATTGGTGTTAGAGTATTACAAGTTTTTATTGCTAATCTTTCGAAAACATTTGGACTAACAATATTGATATTCTATTATGCGCTTTAAGTACGGTTTGCAAGTCTAAGGCGTTTGAAAAATTATTTTTGTTCAGATTTTCAGGATAATTTGGATTGGAGATTTTGTGTTTTCGAGCGTAACTGCAGTTCTCGCCACAACTATTGACCGCTGCCCAGTCGTAAATCCGTCGTATCAAAATAAAATTTTATTTCGAAATTTAATACAGTCACGGCCAGAATTAATGCAAAAGAATCGATCAAAATTTCGATCAATTTCGTTCAATTTTGATCGTTTTCGATTTTGGCGCAGTTAGATAAATTTCAAAATTGCAAAATTTCGATTATTTTTGACTAGACGAAATATCGATCCATTGTGATTTCGATCGCTTTCGATTGCCCTTATGTTTGGCCGCGACTGTAGTTTCTAGTTTGTCCGCGAACTGTAGTTTCTAGTTTGTCCGCTCGCTCGTGGGGTGACAGTCAATAATAATACTGTGCCGAGAGCTGTCTTTCGGAATTTTGAGCACGTTGTCGCTGGCGTAAAAAACTTTTAGCAAATATCAGTTTAACGTGACTGCTTCAGATCTCCATCAAGCTGCCCAAGCTTGATTGACTAAACATTGACAAAAATTTCAGGCAGATACGGCGATAATACGATGTATGTACGTACACAACTAAGCTTTTTTACCAGTCGAACTACGCGTTGCAGAAGATTTTTTGAACATTTAACAGGAAGTATTGAAGCATTTTTGCTGCTAACTGAAGTATAAAAAAGACGATGTGTACTCTAATGACTAGTAAATCCACTTATAGCTTTGAAGCGACCAAACGGTATTGTAAAACATCGAGGCTGACTGATTCATAATTATGCTATGATTGTACCACTGTTTAAACGTCGTGTCTATCGTATTATGTGCATCCGCAGTTTTAAGGAAGTGTTAATTTGCTGGTTATGCATTGAAAACTGTCTTAATGCTTACATCATACAGTACTTGGCTGAAATGTAGCGTTTCTAACGAACGAACATCGAACAAAATATAGTCACTGTCATTATTAAGTGCAAAATAATCCATCGAAATTTCGATCGTTTGCGATTTCGTTTTCGATTGTACTTATTTTTGGCCGCGACTATATATATAACAGCAAACAAATTTCGAACAGCTTCCGAACAAATTTTTTAAAAACGCGCTAAAATGAACAGATTTCGAACAAAAATTGAACACTTTTTAACGAAACCTTAAACGAACAGCACCCACTTCTGGCGAGTACTTATGTTATTTTAACCCATTAACGTAGTTGTTTTGGGGCAACTTAATGCAATGCGATGTATAGTGCATTAACTCAGTTCGTTGAGTAGCTTGGGTTTGGCTGCGTGTTTTTAGTCGCTCGGGCTCGGAGCAGACTTAAGCATCCTGGCTACAGCGTCGTCATAGCTCAGTGGTTAGCGGGCGCACCTCTACCGCAAACTGCTCGGGTTCGATTCATTCCATCAGCATCCGGTTGTTCAACGATCATCAAAGTGCAAACTATAATAATAAATTGATAAAGTAAGGGCTTATTAATACATTGACGGTGACGACGTAAGCTTGTACAACCGATTCCATCGCATGAATTTTTATCTTGAATTGGTATCATTTTGGATTCTCACAGTCTGTTTGTTGCATGTATTGTTTTTTCAGCTATCGTGCGTATCAAGCGGGATATTGTGTTTGCCGCCAGCCTCTACTTATAGAAAAAAATCGGCAATGTTATCTGAATCAAAATGTATATTCACTATGAAAGACTTTGAAAATGACGAAACATACGTGGACGTAATGGCTTCTGGGCGCTTTGCGATGTCGAGCTTCAGCCTTGCAATCGTCTGTTGTAACGGAAAACTTACAGCGGCACTATAGAGAACATTGGGCAGTTTTTAGTAATGCATTTTATGACCAGTGTATCTTAATTGAATACGTTGACCCCGGACGAAGTAAAATTCTTTACTTGTTTGCTACCATGTTACATTATTAAACAGTACCAGTCAAACTGACCGCTCCCGCTGTCTAGACTGCTCTCTCGGAAGCAGACTACAAGGCGCATATTTATAGTATATAGTCGTATACTTAAGGCGTATAGTTGACGTATGGTAGGTTCAGCATGCTAGTTCACGAATCTATTCTTTATGTCCAAGCATTTCAAGGGTGCATGGTTATTATTGTCTACGCATCAGTTTGCTCTCTTGTGAACGGATTCAAGACAATCTATGGCGGCTGACTACAAAGCATCGGTCCTATGTCTTAACATACTATAGTAGGTTATAACCAATCCTACAGTTCATCAACGCGGTTAGATGACGCGTAACGTTTTCAAATACTAAGCTTATACCAGAATAGTTCGATGCAGACGCCTGCGCATGGTGGGTTAGGTCGGATTCAGATACATGTCCTATGATATTGCAACTGTATCAAGTTGATCTAATTTCTACTGAATATACCGTGCGTTATATGAACTCTTAAAACCATTGCAACAAAACAAGTATCACTTATGCTAGGGGGAACGGTCCGAGCGTGGTTCCGTTTACAACATTTTGAGAATCACCTGCAACAGGCTATGTTTTATGTATATTATATTCCGCCCTTTAAAACTCTGGAGCTCTGAACCCATTGAAAAATCGAAAACCTTGTTGACCGTAAACCCGTCGAAAATAAATGACGCATTATTGTGCCGTTAAGCCGCCAGCCGCCGTTGAGCCCCTGCCGGCCGGCAATTTATGACGATGACCCGCCGTTTGTCTTCAAATCTGACCGTAGCTCAACACTATTTCGGTGCCATTATTGCTGATTCACAGAGTAATGAGCGCGTCTACTCGAAAATTTTTGTTACATAACGACATATAGAACTCTACGAAATGAACCTAATACTGCAGTGTATTTTCATCAGCTATAGAAATATGTACGATCGCTTTGGCGTACTTGAGTTCAAATGTGTCTTTTTAAAAACTCGTTTGATAGTGGCGTCCCCTCCGGTTAGATATTGGTGTCCCTCTCCAATTTGTTATTGGTGCCCCTCCAGTTTGATAGTGGTGTCTCCCTCCATTTGATAGTGGTGTACCCCTCCAGTTTTATCATTCGTGCCCCCCACTAATTTGATAGTGGTGTCCCCCTCCAGTTTGACATTGGTGTGCCCCTTCAGTTATTATTGGTGTCCCCACCTGTTTGATAGTGGTCTCCCCACCAGTTTGATAGCTGTGTGCCCCTCCAGGTTGATGGTGCCTCCTCCAGTCGGATGTGCAAAATATTAATACACCTATGTATACACGTGGATGATTAAAGAATAAAAATTCCTATCTGAATGCCTGACATTGGTTTTCTTTGGCCGCATTACCGTGCTTAGTTCCATGAAGTGCAAAATTCCTACCTAAAATTTCGATTAAAAGTGTAGTGCCTATAATTCACTACTGCGAAATACGTTTTAAACTTATATTTCTCACGTTCTCAAACCTCAACTAGTTACTTTAATAGTCTTAACCAGTTAGTATCAATAATTATACTTATTAAAAAGTTTAATTTCAATAAATAATTAATATATAAACAATAATTTTCACACAATTTTAAATAGGATCAAACCTTTCTGTAACACAGCTACGTACGACTTGTCGTATGTAACAAAAATTTTCTATTGAATGGGCGCATTATCCTGTGAATCAGCAATTATGCGTATGCCTCACCAACATTATTATATATGCATCATTATTTGCATTAGTATCAAAACATGTTTGTAGAAAATCAAGTCGCTTTGTTAAATTCTGGAGACTAGCCTGTGATATATCTATTTCAGTTCTTTCCCCAATACTTTGGCAGTCGGCATATGTTTTTGTGACTTTTATTACGGTTAGAGTTATGAAAAAACTTGTATGACACTAGTTTTAGAATTGAAATATATTTCTAAACACGTAACGTTCCAAAATTTTATATGAATAAACAGGCATGTTACATATCGAGGCTCACCGTGTATAATGTAAACACTGTATTAGATAGCTTGAGCTTCTTCCAAATTTTGAATTTCCAGGTGGTACAGCTGCCAAAATTTGTATTTTCCGCGTTAGACACCTGCCAAAATTTGAGCTTCCTCTGCTGGACAGCTGCCAAAATTGAATGTGTCGCATTGGAGAACTGTCAAAATTTAAATTTACCTCGTGGGACGGCCGCCAAATTTTGTATTTTGCTGAAATTTAAATTTCTCGCGCTGGATAGCTACTAAAATATGGAAATTAACCGCGTTGCACCACTGCCAAAACTGAATTTGTCGCTCTGGAGAACTGTCTAAGTTTACCGCGTGGAACGTCTGCTAAGATTTGACTTGTCCGGGCTGGATCGCTGCCAAATTTCCAATTTTCGACGTTGTACTGCTGCCAAAATTTGAAATTCCCGCGTTAGACACCTGCCAAAATTTGAGCTTCCTCTGCTGGACAGCTGCCAAAATTGAATGTGTCGCATTGGAGAACTGTCAAAATTTAAATTTACCTCGTGGGACGGCTGCCAAAATTTGAATTGTCAGGGCGAAATAGCTGCTAAAACGTTGAACTGCTGGCAAAAATTTGGATTTTATACATTGGACTGCTGCCAAAATTCTGGTTTCCAGGTTGGACAGCTGCCAAAATTTGAAATTCCGCCAGATGCCAAAATTTCAACTTCCTCCGCTGGACATGTACCAAAATTTGAATTTTCTACGTTGGACTGCTGCAAAAATTCGGATTTTCAGGTTGCACAGCTGCCAAAGTTTGAAATCCCCGCGCTCGATAGTTGCCAAAGTGCAAAATTTCGAATAAAAGTGTGAGTGCCTATATTTCACTACTGCAAACTACGTCTTGAACTTACATTTCTCACGTTCTCAAACTTCAACCAGTTACTTTAATAATCTTGACCAGTTAGCATAAATAATTGTACTTATTGAAGAGTATAATTTCAATAAATAATTTTTTAAATAAACAATATTTTATAGATTTTAAACAGGATGAAACCTTTCTGTATCACAGTTACGTACGACATGTATGTAACAAAAATTTTCTAGTAGATGGGCACATATCCTGTAAATCAGCAATTATGTGTATGCCTCACCAACAGATAGTTATTATATTGTATGCATCATTATATCTTGCATCAGTATCAAAACATGTTTGTAGAAAATCAAAGTCGCTTTGTTAAATTCTGGAGACTAGCCTGTGATATATCTATTTCAATTCTTTTCCGAATACTTTGGCCGTCGGCAAGTTTTTGTGACTTTTATCACGATTAGAGTTGTGAAAAAACTTATATGGCACTAGAATTAGAATTGAAACATATTTCTAAACACGTAGTGTTTCAAAATTTTACATGACTAAACATATGCATGTTATGACTCGTTTAAGTTAATTTGTGTGCACCGTGACCTAGCTATATTCTAACAGGCAGCAGCGACTATAAACATGTCCGTTTAAAAATATTAGCTACTAATACAGACACGTACAACAGTCTCCCGTGACTCTACAGTGTCTTAAACAGTCGGTGGTAACTCAGTAACGTGTCCTTAATAGTCCGGTAAGACCGTATACCCGGCGACGTTGTAATACGTCCATTTCTGTTTTAGATATTTCCAACCAAATGTGTATGAAAAAAGCGTTGGCGTGGTGTTACTACCGTAGCCTTATAGACACGATTCTAATAGAATAGTACATGGCGTACTGTGTTTTTATGAATATACGCTAAGTAAATAAAATATTGGTCGTAATTCGAGTATTTATGAGAAATTCAAGATGTGTGTGCAGCGTGTCACACCATGGTTACACAGTCAGCCGTGACTATAGCCAATAATCTGTTAGTATCACAGTTGACATTCAATGGACTATGACAGAGTGTCACAGCGGACAATTTAATTTATCCCCTGTGGTCAAGAGCGAATACATAAAAATTGTCTAAGAGTCACACGGCACTCCGTTTTGCTCAAACTCAGTATAAACTTGTTTATATATAGCCAATCTCGACAACAGGAGATAAACTAAACTGTCCGCTGTGACACTTTGTCATTGTTCATTGAGTGACAATTGTGACACTAACGGATTATTGGACTTTAGTCGCGGCTGACTGTGGGACAATGGTGTGACATGCTGCACACACGTTATCTTGGATGTATCATTAGATAATCAAAAGAATGGGCTTACATCAGAAAAAGGAGGAAACAAACTTCCCGCAGACAACTGGGCCGTTTATATAACGGCGGCTATGCTTTGACTGTATGGATTCATAAACACATTAAATACAAGGTGGTAGCCAGAAGCTTCTGCGCAAATAAAGGCGCTGGATTTGCGAGGTGTGACACAGCTTACACGCTCTTGGTGTTCATAAACGGCAGACATAATCATATGGGGGTAGGGGGTTAGCCCTCTTGAGATGTCGAACGCCGCCCAACCTCTGCACGAAAATTATGCCCACTTGTGGCGCCGCAGTTGCCGAACCTGTAGCCGCCCCACATTCCGCCGTCATCCAGCTGGCCCGCCTCGGAAGCCGACGGGCAACCCCCCTCTCGGAGAATCCGGCTATTTTCCCTGAGACCTGGTACCTCAAGCATGTATGAAAACGAGTACATAGCTTCCCAGAAATCCTTCACGAGCGGCACGGATGGCTGCATGGGTGTACAACCCTTTATAAATACCGAAGGTTATTATAGGCAATATGTATTGACAACGGAAGAGTCTACTTTTCTTTGAACAGCACACTTGAGGTATGTCGGAGTAATGACGGCATGACGAAATGCTTGAATTTTTTCTCAGCGATGTACTCACCAGTGGTGCGTTGAGACTTAGCATAACCTGCTGTAAAGAGATAAAAGAGTTAGCGCGCTACCATGAGATGCAATATCGTAACAGAAAAACGAGCAGTTGCAATACGGACGGTAGTTTTTGACCTTTTAGAGAAAACAGCTAGGCAAATGCCCATCAACTATTAGGTATTTTAGTGATAAGTGTCGAGGGTCTGTCGGCATATAGTGGGGTAGATATTCGAGAACGTCGTGAGGGAGGGAGCTAATTGTTCTGAATTTGAACTTTTTCCGATTTGTGATCTTTTATACTTTACGTACTAAAATCACTAGTATCAACTACATTTTGCTTTAAAGTATAAAGTATCTAAACTATGGGTGCACAAACTTAGACACTGTTGAGCTTCGGAGTATGTTCCTCAACATATTCATCGGATTCTACGGCTATAAATTGGATATGGATCTGCATTGCCAATTTTATTGTGTAATGTGTAACAGGGTCGTTCCGACCCTGTCACGGGTATTTTAGGACGTTCACACCC
>JASANE010028644.1:0-14445 GCA_030248225.1 Trileptium ribeirensis | reverse complement strand
TATGTTGCTATGGTACTTATTCGTTCAGTTCTGCGTGTTGCTGAGGTACTGTAACTGTGGTTTACTTTGTGTATCGTGTAATGTTGATAAGTTCAATCCGGTGCCGGGGATCGAACCCGTAACGTGCAGGTGAAGGTTACGTACACAAACCATTGGCTATCTGGGAACTGTTGTTCGGAATACGACTCACAATGTGGTAGGTCCATTTGGAAATTGTAGGCATGAAATGATTAAAAACAACAGCATACGGTAATTACATAATTATGTATGTAACTCAGGAACGGATTAGCAATTTTTTATGAGGCGTCTAAGTTCCTACGTTCAGCAGAATACGCATTTGCTTGCAGATGCAAAATTTGGCGAATACTGATTCAACAATAACACTCTGAGATTTTGGATTCCTAACTTTATTAATAGATTTATCCCTCAGCGAGATTTAAAGTATCACTTGTATAGCGCCCATTGGCCCTGCAAAATTTTATCGCTTCCCTTCATACATAACATTTATTCGTCTACTACGTGAATTCTACAAGCACCTACAACTATTACACCCATGCAGCTCTTGACCAAAAACGGTCTGCGTTATTATTTAGTTCATTACGTGTAAAATAGTACAGCGAAAACAACGCATTACTATTTTCGTTATAAATAAGCTCGGTCTTGTCCCTGTGGTTACCGTGGAACTGGAAACGTTTTGCACGACGTGTCCAATTGATGCACCGTTTGACACGTTTTTGAACGGCTCAGACGCGGGACGCTGTAAAAAGATACATAAACGAATGACAAGCAAACATAAAACACAACACAATAATAATGCACGATATTCGTAACATTTACTATTTCAATCAGAAACTACTACAAAATACAACATAATAACGATACATGATATTAAAATGGGTATGTTACTACTTAATTTTTTCGCGGTTATAATTTATGTGGCTAACACCCTGTTTTATTACTGATAATAACGGCAATTAATGGAAAAACTAAAAGGCAACAAAATTCAAGCATTAAGATGACAATATTATTTTGCAAAAACGGGCAGTTGTAGCAGTCTCTAGAATTTCAAAATACTATTTGGATTCTTCAATACCCTGATAATCGCCTCATGGATATGTAATAATGGGACGCTGCTGCACTACGCAACTTCCAAAACGCAGTGCCTGTACGACCTCGGCTACCGTAACCTCAAGGGTGGACCTAATTTTTTCGATTTTTTTCTCGGTCAGATCCAAAGACCTACATAGCTTAGCAAGTCACAGGACCGCTTCGTGTTGGGATGCCGCCCGATTAGTGGCGCATGTAGTGTACGTGGTACCACAGGGAGGTTGGTTCATTCACCTGCTCACAGGGCAAGGACTCCATACAGCTATTCCCTATCATAATCCCTCCTGGAGCTTTAATCGATTATAGCATAAGTAAATCGTTGGTGTCATCCCGTACTAATATTTCAAATCCACTTTGACCCCCAGCAGGATCCGTCAGAGACTGGACGTTTATCATCGGGTCGTTTCGCTCAACCAGGTTATTAGCTGGCACGGTGGCTCCCCAAATTTTCGAATTCTACTGGACCTTTGGAGCTCTCTCATTTATAACTCGTCATGACAGTCGTGCGTGTTCATTTGCCAACGAAACATGCTGAGGCTAGCGAACTTGTGAGTGGGGCGATCATTGCAAACCCATCATCATCATCATCAAAGATACATCATCGCTACGTATGTCATCAACAACACAGAGACACCGAGTTTCATCAATTGTTTATTGATAAGCAAGTCCAATACACAGCGGGTAAACGGTCGACATAGTACATTATACGACGTGTCGATGATATATAATTTCACATCTTATTAACGCGCAAAATCATAATCATAAACTAATATTTGCGGTATAGTTATACAATGAGTCGACGATTAAGCCTATTTTAGTGAACAGTCTTTTACTAAAATAGGCTTTGCTTAGATAGACGGTCTACCGCGGTATTTCAATGTACACTTTACGTAAATTCATTCAGAATAAAGTGCAAACTGACCAAACAGCTTAAAAGTACATAATTTTTAACAAAAAATCCAGGTTTATGGCATCTGACGGTTGCTGCTTGAATTAAGAATCTCAGGGACAATAAACAACTCCACAAAGATTATTTTAAAAATTTACGCATTCCTTGAATTTTCAAGATATATCGTTAAAATTTTTTGTTCAGACTATGATAGGTCCTGAAAGCAATGCATTTAAAATTTTTTTCAGACTATAAGAAGTCCTGAAACCAATATAATCATCCAACTAATGATAGACAAATCGGGTTTGTCGATTCTAGACTGCTTGAATATCAGTGAAAAAGTATGAAATATTATCTGGACTGCAGGTAATCAAAATAACGTATCCAGAAAACCTAAATATAAACCATCCTTGATGCCCAGTAGCAATACATAACCAGGCAAATGAAAACGAACTACATTCTGAAAATCAAGTTCGTCAACGATAAATCGGCATAGAGAGTGTCCCAACAAAAATAGTTGTTGAGCAAAGTTGTAGATCTCTCTGAGCTGATTGAGGGTAGCTTTGTTTCTGGAATCCCATGTCACGAGATATAATCTGCAAAATACTGGAAACCGTGTTTCCTTATTCGGCGAAGGACCCTTAAAACCAGTTTTTGCCATTTTAACCCGGAAGATGGGATCAGAGCTCTCGGTGTTCCACTAAAAGGCACATAAGCGAAAAATTTTATTGGAACCAATACACCGGAACATGAGTTATGGTTTACACCGAGAGGCAATACAACATTTCAGTAACACGTGTTTATGACATACAATATGCCTTAGATTCAGCCTGCGATCTATCATTAATAAGCATTATCATTAGCTTCTGTATCGGCGACGAAGTTCGACATTGCAGCATCACTTTATTGGTGACCATGGCTCCACCCAAAATTACAAAAGCAAATAGCCAAGATCTTATAACTTTTAGTTTTGCTTGCTACCATTTTGAAGGTTCGGCAGTTCATTTTCAACGATTTTACTTGGGAGGTCTAGAAAGTCAAGGTTTTCAAGGCAATTTTTCAGTATTCCAGGTTTTCAAAGGGTGGGGCCACCCAGCACATGATTATCGTTAAAATGCCACGAGAAGAATACAGTCAGTCATTTGAGCGATCATGGACGTTACAACAATTAAGGTACAACGATTTACGCGTGACAACGATTATTTAAAGGTTACACAAACGGTAATACTACACATAAACCATTGTAACAATATAAATGTACAGTTATACATTATGGATACAGCATTGATTATCCAGAATTCAATAAACGTGGGTGTGGGAGTTGGGACATAAAATTTCATTTAAAATTGCTATAGCTGGGTTGATCTTAAGGTTCATTAATGTTGTCCAGTGCACTGTGGTAAGAACTAATTGAACTCCTAACGATCCATAATGGATCTGTCACAGATACAATGATAAAGGAACCAGAATTATGTACCTTTGGGAACCTAGCGGCAACCATAACCTTTAGAAACCTAGCGGCAACCATAACCGTTGATAATCTAGCGACAACCATGACTTGGAGATCCAAGCGGCAACCACGGCAATCTCGTGCTTATCCCGGAGCCATATATATTTCATTTCATTGTATTGTAGTGATTTGTATTCCTTACAAAATGTGTGAACAGCTTGCTGTGTATCTGCGCAGTGTTTGCCGTGCTTCATTTTGCCTTGAGTGCTTCAAAATATTGTTTATTATGAAGCTGTTGCATAAGTATAAATGTAATAATACAATATAGCGCTGGCTAAATTATATAGCAATATTAGTACAGCTAATACCTTAGCTTACAAGAGTGCCTACAAACATATTATCGTTAAATCAAGTTGCTGCCATCGTATGCAAACATGGCCAAGAAATACCTAAAGGTTTTGAGAGAAGCCAAAATTTACTTATAGATCACGATCTGAGATATAAAACATTGCAAACCTCAGGAAACCAGACACAACCATCATTACAAGACGGCGTATCCGCGCCTTATTTACTTATGGCTGTATCAAAGTCATGGTGTAAGTTTAACTTCATAAAAATCATAATGTCGGCGAGGACATGCATATCATAACAAAAACTTTGTAAAAATAGGATCCCAGAAAAGATGACAACAAAGGCAAACAGCGAATCACTTTTATACTGGTTTTCCAACGGAGGGTAATTGACGGCAGGTATTTCAGCTAAGTTCATCCAGCCAATATAGGTATTTTCCCGTGCGGCTACGAAATATGCCAATTTCTTTCTGTGATTAAAAAATTTGCGAATTTTTCCTTGCTTGGCTCAAAAATTCCTATATTTTAACTGTGGGGCTAAAGAGCGCTAAAATTACATTCGGTCGTTAGGGTTGCATCATTATTATTAAATACTAACTGTGACTCAGCAATTATTTTAGAATTTCCCTGTTTTCCAATCGCTCTAGTTCTGTTGGGTGTACCCCAGGTTTGACCTAGAGGTTGAAATTTCACGCCTCCTCCCCAGTTAGGCTAGCTTCGGCAGTTTTTGAATGATAGCTTATAGTATAAATAACTATTTAACATGAGAGGCTCACTCAAGTGGCAACGAAAACACATCTGGATCACTAATCATTAACGACAAAAAATTACATAGAATTTAGACTTTAGGCACTCTAGTAATTAGACATCCTCAACATCCGGACTTGCTGCTACAAAAATAAAATGATGCGGATATAACGCCTTGTTTGAAAAAATGTATTAATATGATAATTTATTGTCCAAAATCTCGGCCACACAGTCAAAATATTGAGTACATTTCAATAAATTGAGAATTTGAATTTTTTTACAAACCCCAAAATAAATCATATACCATAAATTACACTAGGAAAGTCTCCACATCCTACACCTTATCTAAATAACTTCGCAAGGCCCGTGTGGCTAACGGCGAAAAAAGGGCAGCAATACATGCAGCGCCACATGAGTAGAGTAAACGGAACATTAACGTTAACGATTAAGCGTTGGTACCGTATTAGGTAATTCGGCGAAAAAATTGCATCAATACATGCATCGTCACAGCAGTAGAGTAAACAGAACATTAACGTTAACGATTACGCGTTGATACCGTATTAGGTAATTAAAGTAAAAGCTACAACATCACAAAATCACGCTGAATAACGGGGATTGCAACTGGTAGGAAAGTACGCCTTACCTTTCCCTTAAAATTTACATTTAGTTATGCTACTGTTACTAATGAATACATTTAATTTTTGATATCGACAAAATATTGTTTCAACGAATATCCGGCCATCATACTACAAAACCACTACTTATCGTGAACCTCCGCTGTATAGTTTAAGCAAATGGCTCGCGCAATGCCTACAATTTAGTAAACCAAACCTATGTTCAGCTACTTGTCGTGAACCTCCGCAGTATATATCGTTGGAGCATATTTTTAGAAATACTGGATTTGCCTAACTTATTTTCTGTCTATATAATAGTTGAACTAATAGAAATAGAATAATAATAAGCTTAATATGCCGAAGCGTAGTAGAAGGAGGTTCTACACAGACTATATAGTCTGACTCCGGTTAAAAGGGTGTCCGTATTGGCCAGCGCTTATTATCGACCCTAATAAAATGGGCCAAGAACATATTCGAAGAGCAAAATCGAATGGATTTGTTGCATCGTTTTTTCCGAAACGCTCTGTGAGCCATGTTTCCGCAACCGCAATTGAGCCGTTCAATTGTTCCAATGCTGAGATATATGCCGCCAAGCGCGGGGTTCAGGAAGCAGCAATCTCTCTGGCGGAATACATCAATTATTATTGCGATCGTTACAAAGGTTTAGCTCAGTTTCCTAAGTTACTACTAACAAAAGTTAACATCGGAGGCTGCAATCTTGAGCATCAATGTTCGAGTGTCAGCGTTCAGGCACTTGACAGTCCGAACAGCATCGCAAATGAGAGTGACAATGCAACTATGCGTGGTCAGCCTCCCTTTACGAAAGTCGTGGACCAAGAGCTAAGCAGCAGCATTAGCGACAATGACTCCGATTACATGCCTTCGAACGAAGATGAACAATCACTGTGGCAGGTGCCTTTGAGTAATCACAAGGGTCGAGTACCTAAAGATTTAGTCGAGCGGCAACAATTGCACATTGAACAGTCATCAATTTTATCAACAGTTGGTTTGGTGATGGAAAATATTATGACGCGTGTCGAACAAGAGTTGAAGCCAACTTTTACAAGGAAACGCCAAAAACGGGAAACTCAGGTTGAGAAACGGAGGAAACTTAGCAATTCCGGAAAAGTACATGTGGATTTTCGCAAACGAAATTTAAAAACAATTTAAATTTCACACCTGCAAATGCAGTCACAACTGCAGCCAAACCATCAGTGAACCCGATAGACGTAGAGTTTTCAATAACTTCTGGATTCGAACTATGGGAGTGGTTGAAAACGAGCTTTCATTATGCATCACGTCAATCGTGTTGAAGTGAAACGCAAACGTGTCAAGGCCCAAGATAGATTAAGAGAGAGGATTTACCAGTATCATCATTTTTTGCCGAATCCGAATTGACAAAAGTTTTGTGTTTGCCGCGAGGTTTTCGTGAAGACACTTGGTATAGCGGAAAAACGTGTTCGCGATTTAATAGACCGGAATCTCAAGATGGGCTTATACCACAAGATAGACGTGGCCATCATCCCTGCGCGTTTAAAACTCCTGACGAAAAGCTCGCTGTTGCGTGCGATTTTCTTGATCAGTTGCCAACAACGAACGTTGATGTAGACAGTGATTCGCATCGACGTTGCGCTGTTACACAGCGAAAATACTTACAGCCTGGTCTCTCCATAGCAGCTTTGTATCGGGAATACCCGGCTGGGTGCGCTGATCCGATATCGCACGACATATTTAATAGACTTTTCAACAATGAATATAACGATGGCTTTGAGCGACCGCGAAATGACGATTGTGACACATATTTTGGATACGAAATCGCTTCAGATGCGGAAAAAAATGAACATTAAAGCAAGTTACGACAGTCACAAATGTCGCGCTGAGCAAGCGTACCGCTCGAAAATAGAAGATGTAGCCGTATCTCGAGATGACAATACTGTTGCTGTCACGCGTTTCGACATGGAAAAAATACTTATCGTGCCATGCACACCAGCATCGAATATGCACTATAAAAGAACATTATCTGCGTTTAACTTTACTGTTTGGGATATGCGAGATGGCAAGGTAACGTGCTACGTCTGGAACGAAACTGTAAGAACAAAAGGCTCCGCCGAAACTTCAACGTGCTTGTATTTGTGGCTCAAATCACTGGATCCGGATGTCAGAAGAGTGGTATATACCTTATAGTGATACTGCTGAAGGCCAGAATCGCAATCAAGTAATGTCGTCGATGTTCTTGTACTATTTGGCGACCACAAGTTCAAAAATCGAGTCTATTGAACAAAAGGTGAGATTATATAGTTCTATAGTACCCAGAAATATTGGCTGTACACATTTTTGAATTTTGTTTGCTTTACGTATTTACTTTTTTCCATGGCCTATCAAATTTTTTTCTCTAGGCGTCCGTGAATAGCTAATTTTGATCGTGTTCGTCCACTAGAAACGTGGAAAACATTCCTGGCGAGTACTATAGTGCAATATTTTGCAACATTAAAGATAATGAGACAGTAGGCTTGGCCTTCACCGAACCACTGTGTTTATGTTGTTATCTCTAATATGTAACGTACAAGTTTATTAAACAAGTTTATTGTGAATAATACGGTGCTCATAATGCCTGAAATAGTGCTTCAAAAACCATTGCTTTTATGCTTTGAGTATATTTTGTTGTCATAATGATTTGAGGCCACGGCTATACCGTGTTTATAACGTGTCAATGGTGATGATAATACTGTTTGACAGACGCAGCATGGCGAAATAAAATTGTTATAAATCTAAAAAATATATGAAATCGTTCGATCTTGCAGCATGAGAAGCAACGATGAAACAGTTATATACATTGTTTAGTGCCTTTTAGTTCATGGAGAGTGGCCACTCTCATATGGAGTGCGATGCTGCTCATTTGGCTATCGAACGCGCTGCAAAGAACCGGCTGCTTTTCGTAACATCGGATTTGGTCAGAATTATGCAGGAAAGGGGTTATACGACTGTGGAGCCCAAAGTATACGACTGGCTCGAATTTGCTACATTACCGAAACGTGTTTTGCGCAATAGAACATCTACCGATGGCGGAGAAACTATATCTTGGTTGAAATTCAAACACATCTTCTATTCATCACATAACGTTCTGTCGGTGTACGTGAAGTATGAACTCAATCCCATACAGATTTTTTGCGCATTCCTACTAACGGGAAATTGAATGCTAGAATGGCTGCAGCGAACTTGTGAACGCCGCCGTCTGCTTTATATTCGGTGTCTCAGTCGCCAGTGTCAAAGAAAAAAGCTGCTGATTTAATGCAAATGGCGGAAAAGTATATTCCTAGTGGCGAACGATCGTTCTATGACAACTTCTGTTAGAAATGATGATTCCGCGAAATCGGAAGAAGATTGACTGGATTCTCCTAAAGTGAGTTTTTGTTTGTGTCACAGATGTTACTGCCACTCTTTTAAAAAAACATTTATTAATCAAAAAGACCTAATCGACATGTTTTAGACATTGTTTACAAGTTCTAGATGAAAATTGGTCAGAATATCTGCATATTGGTCAGAATCTTTTAATCCCTATTCGACATCCCCATTTTGTCGTAATTTTTAAGGGGAAGTTTTTACGCTTTTTCTCCAAAACTTATTTTTGTCACTTAGGTCTTTGTTATTCCAAGCCGACGATATCTACTCATATATAAAGTACCGTAAATGGAGACGAAAATGTCTTGAACGCGATAGCAGCAGATTTTTTCATCTTGATGTCAGAAACCACGGTAAAGTTTTTTTTGTTGTTCCCTGGAGAAAACAGACCTACGAAGTTATTGCAGAAGGCCAGTTTCAAGTAGGTACACAACTCAATTCTGCACTAAGACAGCCTGTAATTAAAAAGAAAACCAACCGCGTCTTCGTCGATATACTGGATTATATCCAATTCAATATCACCTTTGATATAAATTGTTTTGATCAGCTGAGTTGACATTTGATGTTTGAACGTTGCAAACGGTTTCGCATTTAAAGCAATCTGAAATCAATGTAAATCTGCGCTAGCATGTGTTTGTTTCAAAAACAGCGCAGTGGCGATCTTGAAATGGCACAAGGCAGAAATCACGTCAGATCTTCTACCGCGAGCAATTCGGGAAAATTAGCAACTGTTCAATTATCGACTTGCGAATCTGTCAAATTGTCCAACAATTTGGCGTCATTTTATCCGTACCTTACTTGCACATAGTTAATACAACAGATATAGCCACGGACAAAATTAGCTGGACACACACATACGCACATGCACGCGAATCCGGTTAAGCACGCACATATACAAAAAGAATTTAACCCATTTACAGCGTGTTTCTTGTGCAGGCAATTATCCATGTAGCTGTATTAAGTCTCTATTCCCAACAATAAGTCATTATACAACTGTAATAGGCATCCACAATCAGCGCTGCGCTGGGTGTTATTAATGTATGTACAACAAAATTAGCAACATTCTACTATCCCAATTTTGCTGACACAAACAGTGTACATAAAGTGTATAAGTACACGTGGCGTTGATGAGAAAGGCGATAATAAATTTGGATCTCGTCGCAGCAGTTTTACTTCACTCGTTTGGAGTATAATACGATACAAAGTGTATAAAAACTTTCTATGTAACATGAGGCTTGTTAAAAATATAAGCGTACAACAGTTTTCAGTTATCGACAACTAACATCAAATAACGAATCAGTTACAAGGATACGAATTTCGACATGATCGCCAGGTTTGAACGGACTTGCGTAACATTCCTCTTTGCCCCACATGTTGTCGATAAGACTGTTGAGAACCACTTGGCGTTCATCAAACCGGGGGTTCAAGTGAAGCGCAATATCATCGACTGTGGTACCTTCGACAAGTAGACCACAACCAAGGTTTACTTGAAATCGCCTGAATATTAAAAAAAGATATAAGCAATTTAACAAGCAAACTTTCTGACCATATCTGATAGCCATTATAGCTTATCTCGCGATAAGCAGATTTTTAGAACACTGGTTATATTAAAAGCTCCAATGTTCCTTTTTGTGAGACTAGAAAAGGTCACCTTCATTTTTGACGAATTATTCTAAAAACTGATTCGTATTTTAAACCATCATTATGCCCATATTTCGAGCTATAACACATCGCAGACGGTTAAATTAAGAAGTTGGAAACCGCGATACAGAATCTTGTTATCGAGATGTACAACTTTATTGTTATTTTTGTCAGAGCAACCACTTTGGAGCGCGCTATATTATAAAGCGTTCGAAAATGGCTGCTCTGACAACAAATAGTAAAGGATTTACGTACATTAAGTAATTTACGTTTAAAGAATGTCATAGTTGAAGTTTCCAAATTTACCTGAAGTGAACTTCTTTTTTGTTGTAGGTGAACAATTCCTTCTTATAGTGGTATTTAAGACGTAACATGTATGGCGCTGCACCGACGCTACAACAAGTTACTGATGCTAAGAGTTGGCATCCAAAATTTCGATTTTGGCTGTTTGTGAATATTTGTAGTTAAAAATCAAAGCAAGTTTTTAGCGAAACGACTATTTAAACTCATAATTATTGTTTTAGTTGTTGACATAATTATTCGAGGAACATATGTGACAAAAATAATATCATTGTGCTTGTATGCGGCTACATACCAAATGCCGTGTGCTTTAGTGCAAATAATGATACTTATAACTTTATTTTTTTTGCTTCAAAGCTGTGAATGAAAGTTTTCCGACTTCTTTGTTACTGCTGGAAAAAGTATAGGGTCATATGGATCGATACAGTGCACCTGACCATTTCGCACTTCGTTACTATGGTGAAACTACATTTCTATATGAATCACGGCGTAATGTATGTACTAAGTCACACTAAAATTATTCTATCTGAAACTAACTGTCACTCTCGCTGCGCTACTCTGGGCCTGAGCATTTCCTTTTGCTGCACAAATTATATATGCATACTGCTCAAGAATCTACACTGCTCCAGCTGTTAACGAACCGCTTCCTACATTAATGCATTGCTCAACGCATTCAAGTATTAGAATAATTTATTTATGCGAATGAATTTGAATAATTATTGTTGCGTGCTTGCATTAATTATTAATAACTGTTGGTACCCATATGTGTACGAAATTACAATGACACTGAATTATTACGCCCATGATGATTAGTGTTTAGTTATCATTCAACACCACAGCTAGGTTAGCTGTATAGGCGAATTTAGATACAAACACTTACTTCTCACGCCCGCGGGTTACCAAGCCTTTTAGTAAAACAGAACGACCTGGCAATAAAGCACCGTGTATAGCGTTCACGTAAGGTACTTTCTGAAATAATGTCAATGACATTTATTGTACGGCATCAACAATCAATACCACCATTTTTGAAATTTTTCTTTGTAATTACAGCAAATTCTCATCGGCAAATAGATACAAAGGTCATGAAGAGGTTTACATTAGGGTTGTACATCGGGTAGTATTTTTATCTCTAGCCAGCAATGTTTGGAGGCAGGGACGAAATGACGGGCGTCACTCAGCCCCCACCCCGAGATTGTCGAAGAAACAAGTTATCTAAGCCAATTTTGGGATCCATTAAGCTCACTTACCAAATTCACAACACTGTACCCCTTGGTAACTTGGTCTGTTTAATAGATTTATATTTTTATAAGTGTTTTAGACTCTTAACCAAAAAACAAATAATAAAGCAAACTTTGACACCCCCAGCACAAAATCATCCCCGCGCCTCTGTTTCGAGGTGCAGGTTAATGAAACGACGTCATTGCTCTTTTTGCCTCTATGAGATACAAAAATGTCAGTGAGAACAAAAGTGCCCTAATCACAAAGATTCCAGTGTCGGTTTTCTGATAAATTAGGAAGGAAATTATCAGAGCAACGCTAACACATTGCCAAGTGCATGTATATACACTTAAATTCTACTAAGCGTCTAGTACAAAAATTGCCAAAATCCATCAATCTAGACACTAGTTACGCCTGATACTTACAGACAGAGATTTTTTGCATAGTTGACCTCTATTTGAGATCATTACATTCGAAGACGGGTCACTGTTCATACGTCTTCAAATGAACATCAGAGATTGAGGAGAAGAATTCGTGTTTTCTTACAAGGCCAACTCTGACAGTCCCAAAATGGGCAATTGGGTTAAACGTGGTACACTGAAAACGTCGATTCGTGTTCGGTTCTTATGCTGATCCGTTATAGAGCAAAGATACAACTATTGTTTAACATCAATCTAACTACAGCGATAGTTATCACGGAGAAGCTATATACCGTTTCCGATAACATGTACAATTCGATATCAGCATTGCATAGAGCTGTAACGTAAGGTTGTTAACAGTTATTTTATGTTCTGCGAATCGAGATTATACACTAAGACTGAGTGAGTATATAGATATTTCATAATGCCAAAATTTGAAAGCACGTAAACAGTGACAGCAGAGTCAAGCTCAACAGGGTTTTTTCCCGCCGACTTCGCGGTGCCCGTTCCCACCGCTGTAACAATGTACTAGACTATACCGGCATATTCAGGCATAAAAGCTGAGTTCTAAAACAATTTCTAAAATTCAAACCAACCCCAAATACGTTAGTAACACAGTTTGATATCACTATACATCTGGCTTCTCAATTAGCTGAAAATTTTGCCAGGAGGCGCCAATCGGAGCCATCTGGCTGCAGCTGGGATGCGAAATTTAATAATTTTCAAAATTTAATATGTTTCAGCAAAAAACGCTAAACTTGCTAATAAATAGACTCGCAAAAACGTCTTTATTTTTAATCAATTTTTTGCTAAAAAAGTCAAATTGTTAACTTCGGAAATGGATTTTTGTAAAAAATTTTGTCTTTCTTATATCCTGGGGATCTTTTTACCAGGGGAATTTAAAAACTTTATTAGGGGGCTTTGTCGGAGGCGCAAATAATACCAGGCATAAACCCGGATTTTGGAGAAGCCAGTACATATGTACTGTGATTTCACAATTCACACACGTAACAGCAGTGTTGAATATTATTTGAAACGGCACGAGCAAAGCGAGTCGGATATTATTTCCGGGTTCAAAATGGGCCACTAGGATGTCAAAGGTCACACTTTCAGCAATTTAAACATCCGGGTGTCTATTTTTCGTGACTTACATCTCGAGATAGAGTCTTGCAAGCGAAAAACGGAGCTCAGCATGAACCACTACTTTGCTGTACATCACGTTTTGTCAATAAACTTATGGGTCCAAGTAAGTCGACCTATTTTCACGTAACACCATTTCTTGGTTTTGCTTTGATTTATTATTTTTTGTTTTGTTTTTGCTATTTATCTTATTTACCATGATTATGCTAGAATGTTAGTTATTTATAGCTATTAGCACAACCTTATCAAATTTTGTTAAATGTATAAAGTTTGCCATAAGCGTAATTCTGCTATAAATTAAGCATGATTCCGCTAAATATTTATTGAGAATAAGGCAATGCTAAATATTATTAAGCTAAACATTGTCCGCTCATGAATACTTGTCCCCGCATGTGGCACAAAATGGCTGAGCGAGAGAGTGACATAATGTATATGAAACCCGAAACTTTGCGATGCATTGGTGCAAGACAATCTATTTTCCCATTATAGTAACCGGCTTCGAAAACATAATTAAATATAATTATTACCTACCGGACTGAAAACGATATTGGAAGGCGGTTCCATTGTCGTCCTGGATATTTCAATTCGTGTTCACTGACATTATCGAAGACCAATACAGAGAAGAACTATAATATAGATCGATAAAACCATTGCAAAAATAGTCTAGAGTGCCCGACTGATCACAAGCTGTCCATTTTCATCCGTGATGTTTTCTTTTCCGTTAAAGACATACGCAACCATTGCCATGCAATGAAGCATGCCGGAAATATGTTCTCGTAACCTATATGCGATATTTGCTCCATGTTGAACATTCCAACTTACGCATTTAAAAGCCAAATTTCATCTGAGTGAAGTAGCCGAAATACAAACTATGTCGTCCTCAACACCCTTCGTAAATGGACGTCGTTCAAAAAACTTCTCTAAGTCTACGCACTAGAGAATTTGGTTATAGGAATCTACTCAGCTGCTGCTGTTAACTTACTTGAACCAGATTTCACGCTTAAAATACATATATCTGACTGATAAGTCAGACATAATGAGACTTTTCTAGGATTGCATGTTCGTTTCATTGGTTATGCTATAACGCCTGACAGTGTTTTTTTCCAGCACGTAGTACTGGGTTTTATGCTCATAACCCCAAATCACATTAAATAATTTCCATGATTGATAA